>JAYMSF010002290.1:0-10508 GCA_036897335.1 Silene vulgaris
GTTTGATGTAGCCTATACTCATTCCCACATATTGTCCACCATTTTTGTAATTGAAAGTTTATCTGTACTAAAAAAAATTAAATTTTGGGGAAAATTAAATCTATGCACACTCTAACTATATAACGAAGTTTCGCAACAATGGCGATGATTGAGGCCGATCTTGCTGTGATAAATTAAGCGAAGTTGCAGTGATAAAATTAAACGAAGTATTATGCGATCTGAGCTCGAAAATTAAATGAAGTTTTGCAACAATACCGATTGAAAATTCAGGTATATAAGTTCATCCCATATCAATTGGAAAAATTACCTCTTGGCATGGGGATAGAGTAGCTGCTAGAGGAGAACTATTCTAAATTGAAGAATATGGTAATGAAGAAGATGAACAACGCAAGAATTGAAGAATAAAGACTCTTAATATTAAAAGCATTTTTTATAATTTATTAATCTATCCTAGACATCTTTCAGGTGCCAATTCAATTTTTCCCGGCGAGAAATTACTCGGATTTTTCTAATTTGGCTAAATTGCACATCGGGTATAAGTAATGGGGTTAATTTGCACTAGTAAAAAGTTATGGGGCTAATTTGCACATAGTGCCAAACGTTTGGGGCTTATGTAACAGGCATACCATAACCCTAACCTATTATACAACATTACAACCCTGCCCTACTATTGAAATAACTTTTGAGAAGAAAAAAGACCACCATACACAACAAAAACATACTTCGTATGCTACAACATCCTCTGCAGGGGGATCGGCAATTCAACATCTTACTTCACGATTGTCCTAAACGTGCTAGTGTATTACTAGTGTAATCGGTACATGACAGACAATCAGCTTGATTCCCACGACCTAATTCATCCACCACAGCCCCATCGCGTGACATAGCAAATAGCATCCAGGGGACTAACTAGACCCAACAAACGTCAGGGCTTATCGAATCTCATCAAAGGAGTGACACGGACCTAGCAAAAAACTGAAACTTGAGGGCTACAAATCGAAACCTACATCCTCCTCCAGAACCACGATCCACCACGGCTAATGGAAAACACTCGCACTCCATTACGTAATTTACATGCAAGTCAATTGACATGAGCCAAGAGACTACAGTCGATGAGAGCAGTAACGAGCCAGATAAAGGAAAAAAAAAACTCTTTAAAACCCTAGCCGTGACCATGAGCTAAAGACAAATTTGTATCAAACGGAACTCTGGTTTATTATATTAACAAAAACCGGTCACGATCTGGTCCTAATTGTCATTGAACTCAAAGTTCAATATAGAGAGGAGTTTCTTCGTATGTATCTAAACCATGTAAAACAGTAACACCCCAACAACAAGGGCATTGACGACTGACAGTACTTCATGGTCTTTGGTCTTGAACAATTTAAAGATCTGCCGCTTCATTGATTTCCTGCATTAAAGCAAATAAACTCACTTTAGTAATCACTCAAGTACTCGATCACAAAACAATTAGATGTATCAATTTATTATATGCGCCAAACCTTGTCTGCAATAACAGCACCATCGGGAATTTCCAACTTGTCTCCTGCTTTAGCATTGATTGTTACTTTGCCCTGTAATCAGGAAATATGGAAGAAGCAGTCGGAATGTCAATGAAGTCAAGATTAAAAGAATTTTTGGAAGGGGCGTAAGAGGCCTCAACGCACTACTACAAATTAAGCAGTCATAATGTAAACACTGACAATTAATGTAAAGTATGCTCTTGAAGCCAGGGTATTAAAATGGTCGTTAACCATAAAAGAAGTTATTATGACACGGTGGCCTGTTAAATATCAGTGATTTAGCAATGTCCTGTTTATGATGGTAGCCATATTAGTCTATCATCAATCCGGTAGTATTGATCAAATATCAGCCATATTTCTTATTTATCAGAAAAACCTAGCACAATAAGCAAGGAAGCATTTACATATCGGTGAGGAAGTCGTGTGTCAGTTGATATACATTGTAATTATCATGCTTGAACCTATTTGTTCATCGCCTAAAAGTGACACAAAAATACAGTTTTAAAGTAAAATAATATATGTACTGATAGTGCAATTACAAATCACGGTTGGAACTTAGACCATTGACTGAAAAGGAGACATTAGCCGCTTTCTCAGCCTTCATAAACAAAAAATTGACCATTATTAATTGCTCCCCATCCCCATTTAGATTGTCTTGGTGGTTATCTTTGACCGCAATTCTGTCAGAATATATAGTGGTTTGCCTTTTTTGACAAATTTGACTATATACCTAGAGAGACAAATGGTAAAAGTTGACCGCAAAAGTCAAGTAGTGGCTGTTCAGAATCAGAAGCATATACATGGAAAATGAAATGCAAGTTTCGTCAACTGACAATCTGACAAATTTGAGGTGGCAGTAGCAAACTTTGACAAGTAGTGGCTGTTAAGAATCAGAATTCAAAAGCATATTCATGGAAAATGAAATACAAGTCTCGTCAACCCACAATCTGAGATGTCAAGTCTAGTAAGCGCATGTTAAAATTACTATAAAAAGCCAAGGCGAAAGCCAAAAGGGCTAAGCAAAGTATTAATTAAATGTACCTTGAGAGTTACTCCAGCACCAAACCATACATCTCCGGAGACCTTCAACATATCTAACTCAATGATACTGGGAATAGACTTGAAACGGCTCAAGAAGTTGCTGACCTGTTCACGATAAGAACCAGTTACAATCAAGACAATAATCATACAAAACAAATACACTGTATCTTGCAATTTACGTAACCAAGTTGAACAAAAACCTTTTTGAATTCTGGGCCCAATTCAATGGTAGGGTTAGCAGGATTTGCTCTTGATGGATTTCTTATCACAAAGCCATCGACCACGGTGTATAAATCAGACTGTAGTAACATTCAAGATGATAAGATATTAAATCACATAAGTTGCATGCACCATGACAAAGGCTTTATTGTAACTGAAAGTACCTGGACAAGGAGCAAGTCTGACGTTGCCTTCACTGGAAGAAATCGTGACCTTGGGACATTGATGCCAATGGCATTGTCAAAAAACTAGTCCAGAGAAACACAAAATCGTCTAAGTAAAGTCATCAATTTGATACACAGGAAAGTAGAGCAAATTTTCCAATTTCTAACCTTAATTGCAGCACCAGCCGCAGTTTCAAGTTGAAGAACCTTGACACCATCAACTTCCTACAAAATCATTAATTTCAAGCAAGTATTTACATCAAGACCACGACAGCGGAATCCGGCCATTTTTTAGAGGTTTTGCAAAATATTAAATACCACGACCACATTATACCGCATTGAGGCGATATTAACCATATTTAGCGAGATTAGACTGCGAGCAGCCAACACTGCAACCGTGACAAAAAACAAGATTTAATTTAGTATGATACCTTAGGGTTTGGAATGATCTCCATCTTCAATGCATCGCTTTCCACAAGCCTTTTGATCGCATTCAAGTTCACCCACCTGAAAATCTTTTCAGGCTCATGAGCAGGTCTTACTTTCTCTATTAAATTCACCAAGACTTGCACAAGAATATAACTTACAGGTTGTTGGTGTTAAAAATTTTGAACTTCTCGATAGATTTGAATTCTCCAACCTGATGGAAACAGAAAAGAGTATCATAAGTAGTATTCTGACTTCTGAAACACAAAAGTCCAAGTGACATTTATAAACAAAGAGGATGTGGAACTAAAAAAAGAGGTTGCTTAAGTAAAACCCTCACATGTTCATCTGGAACTTGCGCAATTTCCAAAAGCTGCAACGAAAGAAGGGTGCATTTCCTTAGTTATCATCACACATTATTCACACTATGCTATAAAGTATAAACTTCAAACAAATAATATCAAAAAACAAGGTTATATTATACAGTCCGTAAGCGACCTGTGGTATGGTAACCTTTAGCTAAAAGGTGACTGTTACAGAAAAAAGTTAAATAGACACAAAGCACACCTGGACTTTTCCTTCATATGAAATCAGAGTACCACCTTTGACATCAGCTAAAGTTTTTGGTGTAACCTGCAATCAGGGTAGCAAAATTCGATTTACAATGAGCGCATAGAGAGTGGGCAAAGGTAAGAATATTATAAACCAATCATGATATGAAATGGCATACCTCCATGCAGTATTCGTTCTTGTTCTGGATCAAGTGGTGTAAAATCTCTATAAAGTACATTTAAGGAAAACTGAAAGTCTAAGCAATAACTGTACAAATCTACAAGACATGTTATGACCCGAGTCCCTAACTCAGCATTTACATAAATACAAAAATTACTAGAAGTCTCAAAGTAACAGCACAAAGCAAAGGCAGGATACTCAAATCAACTACAGCCCCCAAGTTGTCAGAGTTGGCAACAAAAATGTACTCCTTGCCCTGTCCAAGTAAAATAGAACAGTGTTTTAGTGTCATCGTGTCTATTAGACTCTAGAAAGAAGAGGCTCATACAAACTCCAAAGTCCAAATACAAAGTTCGATCAGCTGACAGTTACCTGTGACAAGAAATGGTCAAGTTTCCCGCTGTTTTTGAAGGCAGGGAACACATCACCATGGCCAGGAGGAAACCTTTACATGGATAGTATGGTCATTAATAGAAGGAAAAGCTGACACTAAGATATGCAGTGAAGACATTCAGCACGAAAATAAGGACATCATTGCAAATTTGCAAAGGAATTGCAGTAGGCAGAAGGAATGGGATAAACAGTGTACTCGCAAAGATTGGGAGCGAAAGAAGAGAATTGCATTCCTTACTAAGTATTTCAACCATGTCATACAAATCAAGCAAATCAACCATGTCATACTTAGAAGAAGTAATCAAGCAAATGTCACTTGAGTGTTGACGTAATGAAATAAATATTTCACATGATTGAGAAAAAACAAAAGATATCAGTGTTACATACCATCCATCCTTGCCGGTTTGACCTTTACATGGAAGTGGCAAGAAATCTTCAACCACCAAACGAGGATATTGGCTCTGTAATGCAAGTGTCGATGAGGTACAAATATTAATGTCATATTGCCATATACGGAGTACAAAAAAATAATCCAAGAAACGCAAGTCAAATCAAAATTACAGACCTGATTAAATGTGTGGATTTCAATATTAGCATCGGTGTATTTCTCAACGATCTGCACACAGCACACTTTAATTAATGCATGAGACAATGCTCCGCGGGAGCGATTCATCCTTCCCGAACGCAGCAAGTCAAATCAAGATGCCAAGATGGCAAACAGAAAATAGCAACAGAATATGTACCTTAAGAGTATCATCATGAGTATTGAATGAGTTCATTAGAACCAGGGGCACTTTGCATCCATACTTGGAATTAAGGTTCTGCAGAAAAAAAAATTAAAAATCATAAAATTCGAGCCATGTAAAACAATCCTGACTATTTCCGAAATAGAGAAAACCAACGACTTTACCTCAATTTGCAGGACTATTAGGTCCAGAAAGGTCAGGCCATTACGGACTTCAATGACCGACCTGTAGAGAAATAAGTAAGTCATTTTTCAACATAATATAATAAATCAATTACTGTAGAGCACTAGACACACTTTTCCACAAAACCAAGTTTCACAACTAGTACTTAGACTAATGTAAAACGATTTTTGAAAAAAGCTAGCAGGAGTAGTTCTTCATATTTCCGCTTGCAATTACAGGTGTATGTTCAGTCACTTAACTGAATCATGTATGAAATATGATAGCCATAGGGCTTACAAATATATATATGTACTCACCTTTTCTCCCTGTCATTTCAAAGCAACTATTAATTGTGACATTAGTGGAAAAAATTGACACGTCTTAGAGCTGATACGGTAACTTGATGCAAATGCTCAAATTCAAGTAATGTGTTAGGCCATGACTACTTATGGTCCAGTGCTCAGATGCCTAGTTATACCAAGTCATTTCACAATGCAAGCGCTCAAATTTTCAGGAATAGAAGAAACACTAAATGATCAATCCAATGCACTAAGCAGAATTTAAAGTGCCAGATCATACTCGACAAAAATGCAAACAAACTTCATAAATGAAGTAGCCACTAACCAGCTACAACCATTTGTATCACAAATGTTACTATACTAAATTACGCAAGAGAAACACCTGGTACAAAAACCTTAATTAACATAACAATTCATGAAAACTTATTAAATCGACGTACTTAGGGCCAGTGCAACCCATGGTAGTCCCCAAACCTCCATTGAGCTTGAGCACCACAAGCTTATCCAACAGCTCCTTCGTCTTTGCCGCATCTACAATCATTTCATCAACACAAATCGCGTATCAATAAACACTGAGCACTCATAAGCCAATATGAACACAATTAGCAAAGTTAGATAATACAATCCACAATTAAGAGACTACTCATAAAAACAAAAAATACAAAACTGAATCTATCCAACATCTCTTTAGTCATCTACAACCATTTCATCGACACAAATCACATATCAACAGACAACTACTACACAAATCACCGAGCTCCCATACACTAAATATACACCAAAGTTAGCAAAATTGGACAGTGCAATTCATAATTAAGAGACTAACCATAATCATGAGTCATGACAACAAAATACACAAAAATGCATCTATCCAACAGCTCTTTAGTTTTCACCGCATCTATAGTTATTGACTTATTTCATCAACGCAAATCACATGTCAATCAACAACTACAACCATACTCGGAGCTCCCATAGACCGAATACGAATATACAATTAGCAAAACTAGGTAATACAATCCACAATTATGAGACTAATCATAATCATAATCATAATACAGTAACATATACGAGTATACAACAACGAATCTATCCAACAGCTCTTTAGTTTTCACCGCATCTACAATTATTTCATCAATACAAATCACATATCAATCAACAGCTACATCCACGCAAATCGCCGCGCCAAATATGAACACAATTAGCGAAACTAGATAATTCAATCCACATTTAAGAGGCTCACTAATCGTAAAAACAAATATACATTAACGAATCACATAATAGTAAGTAATAAACCTTGAGGTAGAGGAGCTAGGGTTTCGTAAGGAACAACAATGTCGTCAGTAGGCGTCTTAATCTTACTCCACTCTACATGCTCTGCTTCTCCACTACACATTTCATCAACAAACAATTCAATCAAATTAATCTCACAAATTCGTAATTCAAACATAAAAAAATCATAATCAAAATTATCGAAATTCAAATCAAACCTGAGATAACGAGCGACGAGGTTGATGAATCCAGATTTCTCATTTTCACTATAATAACAAAAATCGCACAAATTAGAACGAACAAATCGCGATAATTATCGATTTCATCAGATTATATGATCAACAAAAAAAAACAAAAAAAAAAATAGCGCGAGAAATCAGGTGTAGGAGATGAAGTGGTGAATTTACCTGATTTGAGTGAGAGAGGAGACAGCTGAGCGAAGGTTCTGGATTTTATCTGTGTCGGTAGGATTGAGAGTTGCAGGTGACGCCATTGATGAAGATTGTGAAGCTTTGATTGGAAGATTAGAGAAGGTGGAAAGATGAGTGATGACTGATGACGAAGAGAAGGGGTGATCAATAAGCGAATATTTTCACTTTAGTACCTTTACGTAATTACGTGTGGACGTGTGGCATACTTTTACTTGCATGTATGACAAATTGACCCGAACCCTGGATCCAAGTATAATTCGTAATTCGAATTGACCCGAATAATAAGACCAAACAAGCTTTCATCAATCATCACTAGGTTTTCACAAAAAAAAGTATACATCCAATTTGTATATAAACATTGTATAACCAAGGTATAAGATTCTGAGCTTATATGTATTTTTTCTGAGCTGATTGAAACTTCATATTTTTAATTTGTAAATGGATGGACTCAGATACTTACTAATAAAGCTCATATTCTTTAACATAAAGTTCGAATACTTTATTACAAAGCTCATATTCTACACCGTACAACTGGTTATATAGTCCACGAATTGCTATGTTTTATTTGCAACATGTTAAAAAAAAGTCAACAACATATACATACTCTATTATTTCAATTTCAATAGGATTATAAAGAAATTTAGATAAAGCGGATGTGATGCAAGTTAAGTTGGTCAATTTAGTTTTTCAGTGACCTCTCAATCTCTTTCTTTCCTTTTATGTGATGGAACAAAGCTCGACTATCACCATCATTTTTCCAAGTTCAAACGGATATTATCGCAACCGATAGTAGTTTGGAGGAATAATGAATTAGTTGGGGATGACAATCAAAGTAGTTTAAAGAGAGTGGAAAGTTTGGAAACTTGAGTAACGAAAATATATATATTATAAATACCTCTTAAGTTCATTATTGACTTATTAACAATAGAACTTATAACAATCTTATGAAATTATTATAAAGGTAAATATAAACATTTTAATGGAATTGAAAGGGAGTTGTTGATTAATATCAGTGTTTTATAGTTATAAAAAAAATGTAAAATTTTACATTATAAAAAGTAGATACAAAATTTAACAATGAAATGGTACATTTAATGAGTAAATGAAATCTATATTAGCTATGAAGCATATTTTTTTTTTATAGTTTATCAAATTTGTTCTTGAAGTTTGACATAATATCCAATAAAATGACAACATGAATTTGTTTGATTGACACCACAAATAATATACAAAGATATTGTGTGACATAATGTGACATGTGTAATGTTAACATTGCTTTAAGATCCCAAGATTTCATCCTAAAATATAGGAAAGATGTATGGTTGTCTATCAGATTGTTGAGACATACGCTATTCTGAAAAAAACTAGAACAAACAAGAAGGAAGACAAAAGAAATAGACAAAAAAAAGGTTGAAAATAATATAGAAACACAGAGCAAAAGTGCGACAAGTGGCTAGCAAAACCAAGATCGACCATTCGAAATTCAATTCCGATGGTTGATGGTTTAGGTTTGTTACCAAGAAAATTGACAATCAACACAAATGGTAAATATCTCATCTAAGCTGCCAACAAATTAAAACAATCTTGTTTACGTGAGCTGATTAATGTCTATTTTTGTGCCTGCCAACTACAAATCTTAGCTTTATTCTTGATCATCAATAATGATGTTTCGCAAATTCTACTATACAACCGTCTTACGTGTGATTAAAAAAAACTGACCACTTTTTTATATATGGTGACAACTTTTGCATAAATCGTGACCACTTTTTATAATTAAAAATGAACATTTTTTTCAAGGTGGTCACTATTTGCAAAAAATTGGTCACATTTAGCTAAAAATGCGGAAAGAACGACTGCACAAGAGAATTGTTGGTGATGTTTTATGTCTTCGTAGTTTGAACGTATAACATGACTTTGACAAATCTTAAAAGCTTAATTAATTAGGTAATAATCCTTTCCTTCAAAAAAAAAAAATTAATTAGGTAATCCTATATGTCACACTTTCATGTAAGGAAATGATGAAATATCTTATGTGCTACAATGATCAATTTAATTATCAGTATTCAGTAAGTCTTGCTTAAGACAGACATCTAAATGAGAATTTGTGATAATTATTGCCTCAAGTTCGATATTTAAGTATGTCTGTTAAATTTGGAAAAATATTTTGTACCTTCTTATATTATTCTGTCAAATAAATTGTGTATACTTAAGTTACCTGTCTTAGAAGAAAATTAGGAATCAGAAACATACAAATTTTAATTTCGCAATTACAATGATCAAATTAATTGCCTCAAGTTCGATATTCAAGTACTATCACATACAAATTGTAATTAAGTAAGAGAATTATATAGTGATTCTTCATCTTATTCAATTCCTTAATCATGAGGTTGGAGGCTTGATCTATGTCCATGTGAATAGAACAAATTTCTTGACTGTTGTCGGTCACTCCGGTTTATGGGATCAGTGTCTCACTAACCCGGCCCTCCGTAATCCACTAATTGGCTTCCGCGTGTCTATTAGCCAAAAAATTAACGTAAACTCGGTTCATATCCAGCTCAAACCCGCATTCAACCACCTCTAATAATTATTGGTGCAATCTAATGTTGACAATGGAAAAGTTTCTGACCTTTGACAGTACACAAATTCTCATTTGTGACGAGCATATCCTTCACAATCAGCTTGCAACGAGTTACGTGCTACCCATATGGATTAGATAAGACAAAAGCAGGGTAACCAGGGTGTAGCAATATATTTTATCTTATCTATTCACATAAATAA
The DNA here is from genome assembly GCA_036897335.1 of Silene vulgaris. Classification (NCBI taxonomy): domain Eukaryota; kingdom Viridiplantae; phylum Streptophyta; class Magnoliopsida; order Caryophyllales; family Caryophyllaceae; genus Silene; species Silene vulgaris. The sequence continues at coordinate 10,184 of JAYMSF010002290.1, forward strand.
TACTTGACTCGTTACAAGGGAGACTTGCTGTTAACTGCTTCAATTTAGTGATGTTTTGTTTTTGGTACAGACAATCTAGTAATGGTTGAAAGTGGTAAATAGTAAATTCTGATTTAAAGTACTTCTTAACTAAATTGACTATTGTAGCAACTTGTATAAGTGGCCATTTTCGATGGACCGTATTACTTGTGATTTTTGACTTTGGCCAAACTACTTCCAAGTTCCAAGCAATGAGGAAAAAGGAATAAGGAATATACATGAACTTAGAATTGTGAAAGTCCTATATTTTCCTACTTATTAAGGTGGCTCAAGATTCCTTGAAATT
>JAYMSF010002291.1:0-10507 GCA_036897335.1 Silene vulgaris
GCAGTGGTCAAGTTGGTCAAATTGAATACTCTATTGACTACGGTTGAATTGAAACCCGTTCTTTCATAATAGAAAATGGTAACGATTACAGGAAATACGTAGCTATAGCATAACAACGGGTACCAAAAACCGTTGCCGGTAACAATTTTGTAATGGTTTTCCAAACGTCGTTTTTTTAAACTCGTAACGGTTGTTAAAAACCGTTGACAAGACTGATTCTACAATGAGGTTTTGGGAACCGTAAAACGTTTTTTATAACGGTTTGTTAAACAACCGTTGTCTAAGTATAATAACAACGGTTTCCCTGAGGAATCTGTTATTGTTATGGCGCGGTCTAGGTTTCTGCCAATATTTGGAAAACGGTAATCTAAGTGTCGCTATTATATGCAATAAACCGTTATGATACAGTCGTTATTGATGGCCAGATTTGGCGTAGCGCTTGGCCGGACACCCATTTCGTGGAGCTCTAAAAAGCAGCGTACAATTGCTCGTTCATCCACCGAAGCCGAGTACAGGTCCATAGCTAATGCCGCAGCTGAAATCACCTGGCTCGTGAACTTACTAGGTGAACTCCGCGTTGCTCTTCCTGTTGCTCCCGCTATCTACTGTGACAACATTGGCGCTACTAACCTTAGTGCAAATCCCGTCTTTTATTCTCGAATGATACATGTTGCACTTGATTATCATTTCATACGGGAAAAAGTTCAATCGGGATTCTTGCGTGTGGTTCCCGTTTCTGATGATGACCAACTTGTCGATGCTCTCACTAAGCCTCTTGCTAGGCCACGCTTAACTATGCTTATGTCCAAGATCGACCTCTCGATTCGACCGTCCGTCTTGCAAGGTAATTATTCCTGTCAAATATTATTGTTAATATTGTTGCTACTATTGACTTATTCCTTCCTAAGTTAGTTCCTTAATTATAAGATAATATCTTTTGTAGTTTAGGTAACTATTGTAATTGTATAAGTAGTACTTCTCTGTATTATTGTAAATCATCAATTGAAATATATTCATTCCTCATCTTTACAAGTTTTAGGTGGTAGTAAACAACGGAGTAACTAAATAAAAATAAAATAAAATAAAAGCATAATTAGAAATCCATACAAACGAAAGACATGTACAAAATACCGAGGATGTCTTAATCTAGTGGTTAAGACGGATGTATTGTGGATATTAGGTCTCAGGTTCAAATCCCCCTCTCCCCTCTATTTTAATGCGACTAACTACTAAGATACGCTTCGATTGAACCAAAAAAAAAAAAAAAAAAAAAAAAAAAAAAAAAAAAAAAAAAAAAACAAGACAAAAGACAAATTTATATATAAAAGGGATCACAATCCCTCAAAATCAAACACAAGTTTAGTAATATAAATGTTGACATATGAACGTCCGCAAGCTCACTCGTGATAAACCCCATCGAGCGATATCTAATCGCATTCGAGACTCGATACATGACACCCGTATTCCGTAAGCAACGTAACGCCCAATAACCCCAAATCCCTATGTAACCAATGGTCCGGTAAGAAGCCGAAGAGGAAGTTAAATTGGCGAATTAATGCACGATGGCACCACCTAGCATAAGTACCACATTTGACAGCTGGGTCATACACGCAAATCGTCCACCTTCAAACAACGTTGTCATACTCACACTAGAACAATCACACATACACCCATGGGACTCACCCACAACAACTTCGACATGATGTACACAAGCCATGGAAAGTGTAGAACACATGAAAAAAGTCGACCCGGCCATGACAGAATAAGATTCAACGCTCCCACCATGCAATCATCCCAAAACATTAGCAAAAGCCCAAGTTTATTGACAAACTATAACAATTACACACAATCATTATGTAAACATTTTGTTTTTGAGGAAGTTTAGAAGCACAAACATGGTAACAATGCAAGAGCAAAGTCACAAAACAAAAACAAACCCCGTAAGATGAGTTTTCATCCGATTAGCAAAATTTCACCCTTCCGCTACACTCGAAAATGACATTACACGGGATCTGGTTAAGTTTCGCCCGGTCGAGTGCTTTCAAAATCAATTTGAGTGAAATTTATTAGTAAAATTGGTCGAATCATAGCGGGAAAAATTTCACCCCGTCGAGTGAAATTCCGCCTGGTGGTCAAGTTTTGTAGCTGGGTGACTTCTTAATTTTCTCATGAAATTATCACAAATGAGTCCACGTTAAAAACTTAAGTGCTCTACTGCTCTAGCCTCTCGGTACTTGAATCATTTTATTTGAGGTTTGAATGAGTAAACAGCTATTAATATCTGCCAAAACAAACTACTCTCCCTATGCACAATTGTTTTCACCCCATTTCAATAAGGTAATGATACGGCGCCACCTTTTTATATGCACTTTTTATTATAGGGCTCCCCACATACATGTGATGTACCTATTATTAGTGGGGTTCCCACTAATTCTATGTGAGAGAGTGACGCCGAGACGTGGCGCTAACTGATTTTCCTTTTAATAAAATACTCCTCACATATATTAGAAAATTGGGGTGACAACAATTGTGCCGAGGGAGTACAATGTTTTTTCTCTTTTGTTTTTGGTGGTTTATTTTTTCTATAATACTCCCTCCGTTCAACTCCACAAGACCACTTTTTTTTTTCACGTTTCCCAACGCGCGTTTTACGCGGTAAATAACGTTAGCTACGTATTTGTAAAAATTATAAAAGTTAGATATTTTTAATGTTCTCGTAAAGACGAATTAAAGAAGATCCCACATGAATATATTTTCACTTACGGATTGAGCGAAAATTGACGACGAATACTCACTTGTGAATAGTGTGCAAAAGAGATAATGGCCTAGTGGAGTTGAATGGAGGGAGTAACTGTTATGGAAGAAGGATATAATTTGATGTACCAACAATCTAGTCATTTGGCCATCTCTACAAGACTCCCTCTATATATAAGGAATTTCTACAAATATTCAGATACCCAACTCACTAAAATACAACCCCTTGCTTTTAAGGACTTGATCTCTTTCATCCTTAATACAATTCATTTTCTTTTCCAAGCTTCTTACATTTTCCATGTCATAAATCTGTCAATACCATTTCTCTTATACACATCAAAACATCTTAACAAGCTACATTCTCTGAAATTTAAAGATGGTTCGCCAGGAATCCCCTCCACCGCCTTTACATCTACCTCCATATGAAATATTCCGCCGAGAGTTGAGTTCACAACAAGTGAGAATCCAAGTAGTCCTCGTCATAACCTTCTTATTCTACATAGCAGTCATGATGTTTGGCCGCCTTCGTTCTCGAGGCGGAATTCGGACGAAATTTCTCTCAACCTCCGCATTCATGATCGCTGGCAAAATTATTACTTACATTCCTGGTCTCATGAGTGCGCCCGGCGCATCCAATGATCTCTACATATTTTGGATCTCTTTTATTGCCTACTTATACGCGGTGGCCGATGAGATCAGTTGCTTCACTCTTGAGGAGAATGCGACCCGTAAGCAAAACCTTTTGGTTGACTACTATGTAGTTTGGGGTTTGATACTGTCATCCCTGTCTAGTAGCCTTGCAGCTCCTGAAATACTTGTACCCATTGTCCTCCTCTTTTGGGTAGTCGTCCTCAAGTTCAGGGAAAGACGACACGCATTAATGTTCGCCGACCATTCAGCTAATGGGTTTTCTCAAGCAACTAAAATCATCGACGATTTTAGATTGTACCAAAAGAAGCATGAAAAAGTAAAGGTCGATTTAATTGATCCGCCCCCAAACATTATCAACCTAGCCAATGTTTTAGTGGGGGTCAGGGAAGTACAGAAAGTGGCAGCTGATGAAAACTTAGACGAGGAATTCAAGGTCGATTTATTTAAGCCCTCAAACATTATCACCCTAGATAATGTTTTGGACTTCGAAGATGGGATTTTGATGAGTTCAGAAACAGGTAAGGAACTCAAGAAAACTTGTATTTCATTTGCTATGTTTTGGACTCTCCTTGCGAAAATGGGTGGGTATGGTAAAGTGGATTGCAAAATATTTAAGGTTGGAGATGATCTTCTTGCTCCTTCCTTCGATCTAGTCGAGGACGAGCTTGATTTTCTATATGAATTCATTTTTACCAACTCTTATGCCACTTACTATCGAGGATTTTGGAAGAAGTTGCGTGATATTGCAGTAATAACCTTGTTTTGGTGGCTCACCCTACCCTTATTCATCGAATACCAATCTCAAGATCACAACCGTCTCTTCGTTTATGTGCAGCACCGTGTGTTAGACACCGGCTTCACAAGAGGTGTCATACTAGCCATACTTCTCATAGAATATGCCCTAATCGGTATTTTTCTTAGTAGTAGATGGGCTAAGGTTATGTACACTTGTAAGTACCTTCAAAACAAAGATTCCGAAAAAAACAGTTTTTTCTTCCGAAATGTTATAAGATTAGCTTGCCTTATACCTCGACCTAAACTTTCATTATGGTTAACCCCAATTAGGAAGAGGAAAATCGGTCAATACTCAGTTTTGAATTGCTATGGTACGATTCCTATCCCATTTTGGGCAAACTGTTGGTTAGGGGATTTCATTGATCTTCCGAAAATTGGTCAGGCTGGTGAAAAGTTTACGGATTTGGAAAAAGACCTTAAAGATTGGTGTCTCGAATCCATGTTAAATACTCCTGACCATAAAATCACTAATGGTGTTAGTTCATTGCGAAACAACAAGGTAGCAAAAGAAATTATAAAGGAGTATGTAACAGACATAGAAGCCCAAGCTCGCGTTATTCTAATTTGGCACATCGCAACGGGCCATTTTGAAGAAGAGGAAATACCACCACGATCACCGCCTACCAATGGCAAGGACGACGATTATTTTAAAATAATCGCGACTACATTTTCTAAGTACTGTGCATATTTGGTAGCTTTTCTTCCTCAGGTATTACCTGATCATGTGTACACAACCCAGTGTGAGTTTGATGAAGTCATCAAAGAGCTTAAAGACAAGCTTCTAAAAGAGGAAAAGAAGGGAAAAAAAGACAATGAGGATGATCCTAATAAGCTAATAGACCCTGAGGATCCAAATAACCGATTATTGAATGGAAATAACAAAATAATAGTTGACGCGCTAAGTCTCAAGGAAAGGCTCCAAGATCATCCAGATTTGTGGAAAACTCTGGCCGACTTTTGGACTGAGAAATTGCTGTACATGGCTCTTGCAAATCATGATGAGGTATTTCAAGTTCATGCCAATAATTTATGTACTGGAGGAGAGTTTCTTACACTCCTTTGGGCGTTAGTCACACATGCAGGATGCATACAGATACCAGACCCTAAAGACCCTGAAGACGACGAAGCTATTCGTTCTAATATTGAAACGGATCAGATATCATCCCACATGGACGAATAAGACAAATCTTTTGCTTTTCCCTATACACTCGATCTAATTTTGTTTTATTCTTCTTATATGGGCATATATATTTGATCCGTTTTAAGCTTAAGACGGATATACTCATCTTAAATGAGAGTTTGTCCAAGGATATAAGGATTAGTTTCAATTGTTGATTGTCATTTGTATGCAATTTACCATATATTTATGTTCCTTCCCTTTGTGTGTTGTAAACTATTGTGCATTTGTGCCGAATGGAATGGTAGACGAGGAGTTGTAAACTATTGTGGAAAGTCATCGTTGTACACCGCATGATAGTTTTGCGTGACTACATATATAACATCTCCTCAAAGTTTCATACAATTGTACACGGGATAGTGATAGAGCGTCATCGGGTGGCGCCGAGATTTGGAGACACCCTCTCATATATAATAAGTGAGGATCTATAAAATATAAGGTGCATGTGAGAGCACCTTTATTTTAGGGGTCCCAACTATTATTGGATGTGAGAGGTGGCGTCGAGATTGGACGCCATCCGTTGGCTCTAACTCATTTTCCGTACAAGAGGAGTATATATATTATACACAAATTGAGGCGCAAAGCTTTTCAAGAGGATATGATAAACTGGTAAAAAAATGGTACAAAAATTAATACTCCCTCCCATTTTATTATAAGTGTCCCATTGTGAAGATGGCACGAGAATTAAGGAAATGAGTTAAATAATGTAAAGTATTGTAGTGGAGTGAGGTAATTGGAGAGAGGGAAGGTAATGTGGGGTATTATTGTGAGTGAAGTGATTAAAATAAGTATTGTTTTAGGGTGAGGTGGGGTATTGTTGTGGGTTAAAGTGATTAAAATAAGTATAAAACATTACCAAAAATAGACAATGGGACATTATTGTGAATTGACGGAAATGAACAATGGGACACTTATAATGAATGGGAGGGAGTATTATTTATGCTGATATATTAGTTATTCAAAAAAATAAAAATTGGATCTCATTTTTGTAAAGATAGGTAAGCTAAGTGAAATGTTTAATTTCTTCATTTTTCTGTTGTGTTGTAAATACTCTGTATACATATAAAAATAAACCTTTTTTGGAGGATATTAGGACATACTCGATCCGTATTATGATATTACTGTAGATGGTAATATGCCGATAGCGAGATAAATATGTTACTCTTATTGTTATGGAAATATATTTGATTGGTAATATTAGAAGTAAATTTAAAAGATCCACCTCACAAAAAAAAAAGTAAATTTAGAAGATCCTAGATATTATCATATATACTTTTTTTTCCTTTCGGTTCACATGAGCGTATTTATATCACGTGTGATAATCAAATCCCCCAACTTTATCGTTCAAATGAGCGTATTTATGTTTTTGTGATGATATTATTATTGTAATAGTCAGAGCCACGATCGTCTGTTTCCAAATATCCTCCAACACCTACCATTTGCATTTTTCATATAAGATACGGTAATTTACGCGGCACACCTAAAATTTATCACTTTGCACGAAATACCTAAAGTTTTGATCTATAAAACTTAAATAGGTCATAACTCGTGTTCACGAGTTGAGAAAGTGACGGATTTTTTTCCCAAATCGATCGTCTTTCCAAAAACTACGATTTGAAAAAAAAAAAAAAATTATCGTATTTGGATTCCGTTGCTAGGAGTTTTTGTACGTCGAAGTTTTTTCGACCGAACAAACTTTGACTGTCATATCTCTCAGTCACGAGTTCCAAACTCGTCAATTTTTTTTTTCAAATCCTAATTCTCGGAAAGATGATGCATTTGAGAAAAAAAATTTCACTTTCTGTGCTCGTAAACACGAGTTATGACCTTTTTAAGTTTTTCCGGATTAAAAATTGGTTATTTCTTGTAAAATGGTAAATTTTAGGGATAACGCGTGAAATATCGGCATAAAATATCATTATAATTATAACGTTTATTTTAATTTCTCAAATTTTTATTTCATGGGTCAAAACTCAAAGTCTGCAGTTTGTTGAAGTTTAAGAAAAAACCTCCAAGTGTTATCAAGTTTCGGGGAAGGTCTTAAATGCTCACAAATACCCACATAAATTGATACGTACGTCAAAGTATTCAAGTTTCTCCCCAAAATTCTTCATTTTCATTGGTTTCTACTCGCATTCATATTTTCATTGGTTTCTACTCGCATTCATTATTAGCACAAATCCTATTGTGAGACTGTCATACGTCCGATGGGAAAAAAATGACCATTTTTTATGATAGAATCAGCATGCTGTATGCATATTTGATGATGCAATGTTATTAAAGTTTCAAGTATTCATTTTGATTTTTGATTTCAACATACTTTGAATGACTTAATGGCATAACTCGCTGTCTGACCATATATGTAATTTTGTATCCATAATGATTGTATGCTAATTATCCTTTCCCCTCTTGTTAATAATATTGTAATTTGAATAGTTGATGACATAATTGATAACATAGGTTTACGGTTGCAGGGGGAGTCGACCGAAATTAACATGGACGATTCTTGGTCAAGCATTCCTCTGTGGGCTACTTGGGTTAGTCGCGGTGTTACATTAATATTATGTTGATGTTTTCACTCTACTTTTATACTGATTGTTCTTGTTTATCACTTAATATGTTGATCATGTCTCCCCTATACCGTGTTATGCTTTGTTAGCCGATTAAATTGCATCATAAACATGAATGGCTTTCGTATTTCTTGTATCTATAGTTACTTTTGTTATGGATCACAATATCATCGCAACAAGTTTCAAATCATGACTTGGAATTTTTGAAATACTTAGATTGTAGAAAATTTGTTTTTATGGGAGAAAATTAATGGCGTATATGTGTATTCATTTCAATTGTTTGATTTGTATCCGCTCGACATGTTACCAATTAGTAAACGGTACTTGACAAAGTGTAATCACTACAAATAATCCATCTTTTTAAAAAAAAAAAAAAATAATAATAATCCATCTTGATGATTGTAAAATGCGCAAATTCTATTGTACGATAAAATGGTAACTATTTACCAAAAAGTGGTTACTTTTGCAAAAAAAGACCGTCCTACAAGAGATTGCTGTATAAAATGGTTGAATAATCAATGTCGATGTTGTTCGATTTATTACTCAAAGTTCTTGTAATTTCTATGATTGGAATGCAGAGGATCATTAGCCCAAAATTTATACTTGGAAAGCATAGTGTTAACCTCAGCAACTTTTACTTCTGCCTTGGCCAATCTGGTTCCTGCAGTCACCTTCATCCTTGGCCTCACTTTCGGGTATCATCACTTTCTCATCTCTTTTCGACGACTCAACCTTGTCAAAGATAAATGTTCATATTTTAGCAATCCATTTTCACAAATCGAAATGTTCAATGTATTCGTAAACCTCCTTTTAGTGAAGTTAGTGATAGCTATTCGCACCAATGTTTGTGTTTCAGTGCTTTTGAAAAGTAAATCGATATCACGTCACTTTTTCTACAGGTTGGAGAAGTTGTCCATAAAAACAATGCCAGGAAAAGCAAAAATATTAGGAACATTTCTTGGAATATCGGGTGCAATGGTCCTTACATTCTATAAAGGGATCGAGATTAAATTATGGTCTGTGAACAGTCACCTACTCAAACCAGGCCATGTAGCGGCTCATAGTGGTCATAATAGCCTTATTGGGTCATTGGTGGCTATAGCTGGCTGTGCTTCTTATGCTGCCTGGTTAATAGTCCAGGTAATATGAGTCATTAAGATAAGAAAGCCCGATAGCAGTGAATCCTTTTTGTCTTATCCATGAGCTCTAAGTTAAGTAATGTTGCATATCGGACAGGCAAAGATGTCTCAAAGATACCCGTGTTACTATTCGAGCACAGCCTTGATGTGTATAATGGGAACCATACAATCTATTGTATTTGCTGTAAGTGTAGAACGAGACTGGAGTCAGTGGAAGTTGGGGTGGAACATTCGCCTTCTTGCTGTTGCCTTTACGGTATGCTGCTGTACTGTTACAGGATTACCTCAGTCCTTTATTACTAGTTTTTGCTTCAATTATCATTAACTGTTAAGTGCTCTGCATCAACAATTCTAAAAGCCTCTGAAGGTATGTATGATCATCGCCTCATTTTCATCCAGATCATTATTGTGCAGTTTAATCTCTAACAATGTCGAGGTTCTTTATGAATGTTGTTAATTAAACCCTAACACAACAAAGTCATTTACGCTATTTTGACAATTCATGTTTTGGCTTAACGTTGCCCTTTGCTTGATCATTATAGGCTTGGCTCGTTCTCGTGTCTTACACTTAAAAAGTCGAGTCTGTCTGAAGTCACTTAACACGCAGAACTAACCAGAGATTATGTTGTTTTAGGGAATCGTTGCTTCCGGGATGATGGTTACCTTAATAGCGTGGTGCATTCGATTGAGAGGGCCTTTATTTGTGTCGGTATTTAACCCTTTAATGGTTGTCATAGTCGCATTGGCAGGAACTCTAATTCTTAATGAGAAATTATACATTGGAAGGTATGCCACATACTTGCATAATGTTGAAAACCATGTCAAATTACCAATGTTTTACACAAGAGAATGACAACTTCTACAATAATACTAGTTTGCTAGGCGGATTTCTGATTGTTCTCGGACTGTACGGCGTTGTATGGGGAAAAGGAAAGGAGATGAAGGCGATGAGTTTGTTAGTTCCCGCAACAAGCGCCAGCAAAGACTTAGACTCGATAGAAATCAGCACAACATCAATTGTCGATGAACAAAGCCAGGTAGATAAGAGCGTACCAAAACCGGAGAAAAGTGGCAATGTCATTGCAAAGTAGAAGAGCTATTCAGCTAACACAATTGGTTAATGGCAAAGTAGAAGAGATAACTCAAACTGATATGAAACAAATCTTACCAGCTTTGGGGTTTGAACAATACCATTTTGAAATAAATTGAATCATTGTGGGTGAAAGATGTGTTATTATGTGAACAAATTGTTACAAAGTAAAAAAAAACATTATGAACTATAGGTTTTTCATATCACTAGTGAAAATTAAAAAAGAAATGAACAACATGATGTACTAGTAGCCCGTATTTTTATATTTTACTCTTATTTTATGTTATATTTTTTTTTTTTTGGTGGACTTGAGCTAATATATTACTAACAT
>JAYMSF010002292.1:0-10507 GCA_036897335.1 Silene vulgaris
GTACATTTGTTTTCACTTTTTGGTTTCCCTGTGTGTAGAAAAAAAAAAAAAAAAAAAAAAAAAAAATCTCCTTCACTTTGCATTCATGCTATAAATAGAGGAGATACTTTAAGCATGAAGAAAGCTTTGGTTGCATTTCCTTTAGCTTTATTAGTCGAGTCTTATGTTTGTTCTCTGAGATCAGAGGGAGATTAGATCTCAGGAAAAGTGTAAAATGAGACTTAAGGAAAAAGTGGATTAGACAAGCTTCTTGTCTCTCATAGTCTCACACTCTCACTTATCAATTGCTAAACTAACACTACTTGAAATGAGATTATATGCCGAAAGACCAACACTGTCCTTGGCATATTTGTGGTAAAGGTGACTTAAAATATTGCTTATGACTTGGAATTGGTACAAGCTTGACTGAGAAATAAGTTAGAAAATACCACGAAGGAACAGACTCAACATATTAGATAGGAAAGATAAAACATATAACAGCAAATTACAGAAAGACAATCTATTCTTACCTGCTGCGCAAGCACCAGGCAGCCTTCACATTTACCAGATGTGGCTGAAAAGATGGGATCCGTATAATCCCTTATCTGAACAGCAAGTGTGCCAGTCCTTAAAATAATATTGCTTCCATACAGTCTGGAAAAAGGTATATCATTCTCTACTGCAACAGGATCAAGTCTCCTTACAACTTCTATCATCCCGGCTTCACTACCTTCAATTTTTATCAAAGTAAGGTCCAAGTCTGTGGCTGTAATTGAAAGAAGAGAAGTTCTAGCCTTGCTAGGCTTGAAACCTGCCTGGAACCCACTCCTACAGGCACCAGACCCTTCAGAAGAAACAAGTTTCTGGCATGCTGTGTAATAAGATTGGAATGACTGCTTATAGATGTCTTCCTGCAATTTCTGGATGGCGCAACAATCTTGCAAATCTAAGTCAACTCCATTGTAATGGACTCTTTTGACTGAAGTAGCGTCACAAGTATCAGCAGCAGTTGTGGGTTGCTCACCTTTAGTGACAAATTCATCAAGAAAATTTAGTCTAATAGCCAACTCTCGGGCCTCATTCTTTAGGAGTCTGTAATGCTCATCAAGCCAGCCTTGCATCGGCTCCTCTTCAATATCTGCAGTCAGCTTACGAATGCAAAACTTGACATTGCCTAATTTTGAAGAGCTGGATTTTTTAGGTGCTGAGCTCTCTTTTCTAACAGGAAATATGAGTTTTCTTTTCGCAGCCATAATAAGCTTCAATGCCCTCAACATATCCTCAACAGAATCATCAATGGCACGCAATTCCAGCCGATACGGCATACAAATATGAACATCAAGGCCTTGAATTACCCAGTCCCACGTGGTAGTCAGGCTAGCATCAGGGCCATTTGAAGTCTTAGGAATTCGAGAGATTTGCATCCTACTACTTTTAAAGATTCTACAGTCATTAAAACAGAACATTAGCCCCTCAAGAAGCACCCCAATGCGGGCATTCTCAGAAAAAATTGACTGAATTTTTACAGTTGCTTCAACACCATCTCCAGCTTCTGCCGATATACTGAGCATTTCAACATCGACAGCAAATAAAGATTCTTTTTTCTTGCTCTTCTCTGCATGTTTAGATTCTGCAACAACTTCAATCCCTTGTTCAGGTTGTGGCATAGCAGTGGTTCCTTCTGCCAAATCACCATTAACTTCTTTAAGCTTTTGGTTGTGTACCAGTAATTTTATGTGCAACATAAGCTCAAAAAGTGATATCTGTACATCTGGCTCCCACCTAACAGCAATGTCAGTGGCGCTGAAAAGAGAGCAGACAGCTATATCTTTAAGACCCCCAGAACGACGTACAAATTTTGCATTTTGCATATCCAGCAGAAGTACTTTTGTTCCGAGTACATGATCATCTGGGTGCTCTTGGTAGATAGACCTAGCTCTTTCAAGTTCCATCTGGGTAGAATATTTATCCTTGTTCAAACACACACTAAGATGTAAAATCTCAAGTGACACAGAGTACTTCAACTTTTTGCAGTCATGAGAAGCTGTGGAATAAACTTTTGCAGTTCTAGCAGTACCATCTGTACACTGTGTCACTACAAAACGACCCCCTTGTGATCCATAATTTACACGCTTGGGGTCTTCAATCGCTGTGTTCTCTAAGCCAACATCAGCACAAAAATTCACAGAGCATCGTTCAAGGTTCAGTTTGAAAAGACGGGTGCCTTTTCCTGATGATTTCGATGGTTGTCCTGTCCGCACAGGATTTTTCTTTCCAGAACCCGCCATTTTTTTTAAGAGAGCAACCAAGGATAACGCTGTAGTTACAAGTGCATCCACACGCCTCATGGTGAAATATATACCCATGCCCGTGACATCAACAGTAAGAGCCACTGTGGATTTTGCACCATCCTCTGGAAGCATATCGGCATCTTTTTTGCCCCAGTCCAGACCAACTTTTGCTATGTGTAATAAGCATCCAGAGTTAGTTTCAACACCAAATAGCGATTCTTTCAGGCATTCTTGATATTCATCAGCCAGATGCAAATTCAATTCACCAAATTCTGCATGAACTGCAGTTCCTTTGCTTGATATATTATTTGCGAACACATGAGAAGATTGTGAGCAACCCTGGCAAAACAAAGAAAATATGTCAATTGTGTTAGGAGAAGGAGGTTGTTTAACTGGAAAAACTTTAAATACAAGCCTAGGAATGAAAGCTCCAACAAAGAACAAGGAGATGAGAGATTAACATTACAGAATTAAACAATGGGGAGGCCATGCAGAAAATAGAAAACGGAAATCTTATAGGAACAACATCTACTGTTGGCACTTGAACCCGTCTGGCCTTACTTATGGCACAACTAAAGCTAAGGAGCTTTATGCCAATTGGCAACAAGGAGTTCTAAAATATTAATCAAGTCCAGAAAGCATTGAGCAGCTTCCGCAGTTGTTCAGTCTAAATGGAGAGAAACGAGAAACATGTCTAGATAAAGATACCAGTTATCGGCAACTCAAAGTTTTATAGAAAGAATGTTACTCCCAAGTCCCAGCATTCATTTTTTATCCTCCCCTTCAATAAAATACTCCTCACATATATTATAGAAGTGGGAAGATAAAAAATGAATAGAGGGAGTACTTGTTACCAATATAGAGCCAGTGATAAACTGAAACTCGATCAGAATCCCACAACGTTGAAGATTAAGAAGCCACATCAATGTAAAAAAAATGACAGTGTAACTTTTACTTACATGAAACAGAGGCAAACCACTCATGTTGTAGAGGATAAGAGTCATTTCAGGGGCAGAGACTGTACACGTAAACATGATAGCCTTCGATGCTGTTGACTTTGGTTTATCAACTGATGTGGTAACCTCCTCTTTTATCACCACCTTTTTCTTTTTGGCGAAGTGTAGGCGCAACCATGGTTCCAGTCGACTCAATATCAAATTACACTGAGTACCCCCGAGCTTTACGTCAAACTCAGCTCTAACAGGCGACGTTGGCTGGAAAGATAGAAGCATACAAGTCAACGACTCAACATTCCATAAGGACGCACACAACATAAATGAAAATAAGGTATATCAAGCTCTCTGTCATCATAGAAATTATAACCGGAAACAACAGAAATACGATATAAAACCAATATATATGCTACCTAAAATTCAAAGCTCCCTTTGAGCGCGAATAACAACCCGTTGCGTTACATTGAAATTCAATACTATACCTTACTTTAGAGGACCACAAACAAAAAACAACAAAAAGAATAAGCACCAAAACTCTGTAACATTATACCACAACTCAAAAAAAAAAAAGACATGGCAGAAAATATAAAGCTGAATGAGAGCGAGAGAGTAGAGACAGAAATAAGAGAAAGGAAAATAAACAGATGAACCTGAAATTACCTGTATGGGGATATACACAGAGGAGCCGACACTGACCCGTAGTATCTCCAATATAGAAGTGTCACTATCTCTCAGAAGCTGATGAAGTATTCAGGAGAAAGATGAGTTCATAAGCAGATAGAAAATAAAACCATCAGGAATTAACACAAACACAGTTTAATACACGCGCAAACCATACATGAATTTCACTGAAATCCAGTTGGATATCAAGACGGGTACTCTCCCCCACATCTTCACTTGATCGAGACTTTATGCTTTTCAGTTGTATACCCTTAATATGATTCTCCACTGAAAGACCTTGTCCTTGATGCTCAAATGTAACACTCAATTTAGGCAGACTGAAGGCAGCCTGAAAATGTAGCATAGGATTCTCATGTTATTCTAGTTCAAACTCACTAGTGTTGAAAGAAATGAATGGGTAGCATTAGTACTAAGCAAACCTTATAAGAAGATAAAAAATAAATAAATAAGATAAACCACATGAGTAAAATTGTACAAGAATCCATAAGATTCCCTAAAATATTAAACAGCCCTTCCGCATGTGAGATTGCGAGTCAGACAATAGCATGCAAAGATACATAAGGTGTCTTTTTTGGGAACACAATAAACAAACCCAAGCGTTTTTTTTTTTTAAAGGTTGACGAAAGAACACCCAAGGACTGGCACACTAGCACCCAAACAGAAATACACTGAGGAACTTATGCTCATATACAAAAAGGAGAGCTGAATGTTATGCTCTCAAAATGAAACACAAATAATTTCATCTGCAAAACGACGAAAGGTCAATGAACCACTTTTACTGCAATCAACAGAAATGCAAGCAATATCACGATTTTTCAAGTGAGAGATGGTATTGATTGAAGGACACCAAGAGTGAAGCCCGTTTACAGAAAGACACCAAGAAACCATTTCAAGCAAGTAGTCGATACAAAGGACTAGTCCTTGTTAAGACAGACTGAGAATTCTAAACCACAAGAAAGGGCAGCCAGCTGAGTACTGGATAGCAGATTCAAGAAACCTAACAAATATGAGACAACGGCATCCTAATGTATTTGTAAACTTAATGAGAAAGGACTTAACCTTTTCCGGTAATATAGTTGAGAGCTTGGTCATGGAAGAAAGAGTTTGTTTCTTAGGAGGGTTGTTCACTACCCCAACATCAGCAGTTGACTCACAATCAGGTTCAGAAATGACAGTTGATGAAGTTTTGCGTTTCTGCAGCAGCTCCTCGTTCAGATTTATAGAAACTTCGCCACATGAAATGTCTAAATTCTTGACGACTATCCCACTTTCTCTGTTACACAAAAAAGAAAACAACAAAGGATTCAAAAATAATTAAAAAAAAAAAAAAAAAACAATAATTAATAAAGAGGAAGGCAAAGCAAGAAAGCTGTTTTCTCCAAACTCCAGAGACAGATAGCACTCACAATATTTTTACATCTGAAATACAACCCTGGCTAGGTGGCCAAAGCTAATCAAGAATTCAGCCATGAGAAAAGAGAACTAAATTTGGCTGTCATAATGGGCCAAATAAACCTAAAGCACAGACAGGAAGGTCATAGACTTAAATGGTATTTATCTCAACAAAGCTTTACAATCTGACTGAACTCATATGGCAAAGAGAGGGGTGCAAACTGCAGATCAATGATATGTTCCACCTCCCTTAGCAGTTAGCACTTATGCCAAACCAAAAATACAATACGATGGGAAAACAGACATCTGGCTTTTACCACAATTTTGTGTTCTTTTCGCTGGAAATGACAAGGGCAAACCATGACTTAGGAAAATGATAAACATAGATAAACAACAAGAAAATGCTTTAAAATCCCTAAATCTTAAGGATTTTAATAAAGAACTGGGGGCAAAGGCCAAAGGGTTCCAAAGGCGTACCACAAAATTCTGCAGCACCCGAAGGTAGTCTCACTCTGTTGAGCTTAAAATATATGACACGACAAATAGACTAAACTTCAAGTTAGAAGAAAATTTGATGGTAATGGAAGTGAATACAGGATACTCCAATAATAATTATAGGTCATTACCTAACAAATATACGATAGGCAAGTTCAAAACTTAAATAATCTTGATCCATCATTTCTAGCATCACCAGAAAAACTCGAGATATAAGATACGCATATGCAAGTTCAGGTGAGTATGTAACAACCATTAACAGATGAAAACCAAAACTAAAAAACAAAAGAATGCCACAAAAAAAAAAAATACCTACCTGTTATGACCAAACTCACAAGAAAGTGACAGCTCCTCGCAGTTAAAAGCAGACAAGGCCTGGTCAGACATTGCAGTGGATAACTGACTAGCAGTAAGATCTCCCTCATCAACATGGCTTGAAGATTCATCATGACTGATGCGTTGTTCTCCCACTTGAGCAACAATAGGTGAAAGGAACAACTTAATGAAGAGACTGGGTTTGGTATTTCCAGCTTTAGATATATCAACCCTCAGATCTTTAACTTCTAAGCTCGCCTTGGGTGTCTGCAATGTCAACAGACATCTTGAGATAAAAAGACACAAAAGTCCAAACAAAACTTCCGTATATATAGTGATCAGCATGGAGGTATAAATTCCGCCACAAATATATAAGCCTATCAAAACTTTATATATAAGAACTGAGAACGACAGCAACTTGTCAAAGAGGTAAATACAGTACAAACAGAGTTTCCCATTGAAATTTGTAAAGATCAAGAATAATATCCATACAACATAACAGGCCTTTTTAATAGGGATGCATGCCATATAAATCAAGAGAACACACTAAATTACCAAATTCAACCTTACTACTTAGCCAACTTAAGTACTAAGTAGTACCAAAAGAGCTGAAACTATGACTATCACCTAAAGATTGAAATTTGCAATGTGAAGAAAGGCCAAAATCCATACCTTCAATGCCAATTCTGTCACAGAAACTGAGAGGAATCGAGCAATGTTGGCTATAACCATCCATTTTCCCCTACCTGAAGAGCGGGGTTTGTGTGCCCTAGTTTTATGAGTCCCCTTTGATGAACCTTTGCTTGACTTTGTCGACCTCATCACAACTTCCAAGTCGCAAATCAAGACTTGCAACTTCGGATCTCGTGAGAAGAACCCAGCCCCAAGTTTGACCAAAGACTGACGCAAACTGAGTCTGATTTCACCAACGGACACGGATTCAATAGAACCCTGTGAGTAATTAATATTAATTCATAAGAAAATCCATGAAACAGAACATTGCAAACATTGGAATGTAAAAATTGTAGGAATTTTCTTAATGGTATGACGCAAAGACATAAAGCATCCAAGCATTGCATCATTTTACAATCATGCCAATATCCAACTAGCAGTCTGGCACTCAAACGTTCACAAAAAGGTTCAAGTGAAAAAATTAAATGCACAACAGAAAGAAAGAGTTTTTTCACCAGAACAGATAGATAATCTTGATCCAACAGCGCATAAAAACATTTAACGTTCTACGAATCCCAATAATAACAAGATGTTCCAACTCAATTCCGAGGAAAACATATAAAAATAAAAAATTATAGAGATAATACCTTTTTGAATTTCACCACCACATCCCTTAAACATCTCCATCCACCAACTCGAAATCCAACTGAAGCCCCCACAATGCGACTCAAGGCCCATGCTACCAACCTTGCCACAAATCTGGGGTAATACAAGAAAGATAATTAGCCCGTGGTAAAAGTAAATACTAAAAGAAAAAAGGCACCCCTAAGTGAGGAACGTATTCTAAGTCAAAAAGAAAGGGCGCTTCTACACCCTTACTGCCTTACAGGCATTCAAAGTTGTCTTGAGGGAAGACATCAATACAGTGCCCGCATCCTTCAAAACCAATTCCTCCCCAAATTTGGAGAAATTTGAAAGAAAAACTCATTTCCCTCAAATAGCTCATCTCCTCCCCTTCCATCGCTTCTCCTCTCACTTCCCTCAGTAAATATCCAAAAGAGGACCTCCACATTAGGCATTCAAACAAAGTGTGAGATCATCCACGTATGCATTTAGCAATTATCGTGTGTGATAAATTTTCATCGTGAATCATCTACAATCATTTTTTGCCTCTAGTACCCTACCAACAGCCGGGAGTTTTTGAGGTATTGGGCTAGCGTTGTCATCATAACATGCATTTGTTCCATAACAACTAACTATCCACATTATCTATAATGCTACGCCGATGAGCACTCTTTGACCCTCATCTATATCCGCATCTAACACATCCACCTCATCGTCCTTCATTCAGTAATGGCTCTTTGTTCATAATTCGAATCTATATCCGATCAACTAACCACTTAAGCTACGCGCCTACGCCTGTTTCGACATAAATCCTATTCTACACTAACCTAAATTCCGCAATTTCCTATAAATATACTAGCAACACAAGTCAATCATTCCTCCAAGTGACTACCAAATTGCAAACCAAAATTCAGCTGATTCGCGGCGAATGACTATGAAAACAAGCTCAAATTAACAAATCCAATAGAATTAGAAAATGGATCAGCAAAAGAATAAACAACAAAACCGATCATAAAATTAACAAAAAAAAAGAAGAAACTTACATGAAAATGACCCATAAAATGATGGAAACGAAGAGAAAACGGAACAAAAACTTGGCCGGCGACGCTGCCATGATTATCAATCAATAATTCTGCAAAAAATTAAATATAAAAAGGAAAAAAGCGAGAGCATTTGACATTGATCAGCAGAAAATGAGAGTGAATTGGGGACGACGAAACATGAGGATGATCAGAAGAAAAAGATGATGAAAATGAAGAAAATTAGGGATTTTGATCATTTTTTTGTTGTGAATTCTGAATTAAATTGTGAATTAAAAAAGGGGGAAGGAAGGATAGATAGTCTACGGGCGCGGAGATCGAAGAGATTAGTTATAAAGGAGAGAGGGAGAGAGACAATGGCAAAATGGCAAGGAAGGAAGGAGTCTCACTTCTGATCCGCGATGTGCTCTTTCCACATACAAACTATTCCAAGTTTTTCTTTTCTCTTCTTTTCTTTTCTTTTTTCGTTTTTATCGGATTCTAAAAGTAGTTATTTTCGCGGTACGCTTTTTAACCGATTAAGATAATTTTTGTATCTTACTTTTTATTTACCTTAACCTTTACTACTAAAAAAAATCAAGTAAAATCTCTCTATTACTACTTACCTTTATATACTTCTTATCAGAATAAACAAACTCCTTCTGTTATGTATGATCATTTTGGTGTAAAATAAGTATTTAATTTACCAGTTATACTATTATTGATTAAATTAATGTCTTTCTTACAATTTTAATGTCTTTTGTAATTAATTATTGTTTAGGTTGAAATTAATTTAGGGGTTGGGTTAATTAGGGATGGAAGGATGATAGAATAATGGTGGCAGGTGGTGACTGAGTGTCGGAGAAGCGGCGTCGTTGACGAGAGCGTAGGCAGAAAGAGGGGTTCCATGATAGGGTGTTCGATGTTGTTAAAGGAGTCGGTTAGCTGGTTTAGATTGGGTCGCCTCTGGTCATGACGAAGGGGCGATCGTGGTCGGGTGGTGAGGCAGTGTGTGTCCGAGAGAGGGGTGGTGGTAGTCATAGGGGAAGTTGGGACTTGGGAGGTTGGTGTTGGTGGGACCCTTTGATGATATATGTAGTCGGGAGGTTCTCCATTATTGTTTGCTTCTTTTTTGTTCTTCCATGGATAATAATACAAATTGGGCAGTAAATTGTTCAATGAAATGAGAGGTGTAATATTGTCACAATTGTACCGTAATGAGTGATATGTGTACTATGTAAATCAATACGTTCATATTTTGGTTTAAGTAATTAGAATTTAAGAGGATGAAAGCTATAACACCCTCATTTATCGAGGGGTTTTAACTAGACATTCCCGGAAAGGAATGAGATTTACCTAAATTATACTTGTTGTTTGATTATGATCATGAAAGGGAATGCTTTATGCCATGATTATCTTTGTAGTTGTTTAGTTGTTAAAGAAAGGTGTAATGCCTCTATCCGGCGACACTTGTATTCATAAAGACTTGTTTGTAGAAATCACGACAAGCACCCTATGATGATAAGACAAAATGTATACATGAATATTATGGATATTAATTGATGATCAATGGAGTTCGTTTTATGATATAAAGCGAATTAAATGAATTTTATTTTATTTAATTTTAAAATGAGCAATAACGATTTTATTTTGAATTAATTTTTTAGTAATTTCTCATGGTACCTCTTAATTTCGCAACATTTCTCAGGATGCCCCATTCAACATCTTTGAGGTTCTATTTTTGTGCCATGATACCCCTTAACGTAACGGTCGTTAAGAAGTCGTTAAGTTTTGATGACGTGGCAATGATTAGTGATGACTTAATTGGTGGAGGAAGTAGGGCAGGGTGTCGGTTGACCTGCCGGGCAGCATATTAAACACAACTTTTGGCTTTTGCTTTGATCTTAGCTTATAACTTAATTTTATTTCGGGATCCGACTGCTCTTATTTTTATGAAAACCCTCTTTCAAACTCTTATTCTAGTGAGAGAAGCCTAGAGAGAAAACGGGATTGTTCCGGGTGTAATTACGAGGGTAATTAGAGGAGCAAGTTTGTTGTACACGTAAGCTCGTAAGATGTCGGATGG
>JAYMSF010002293.1:0-10506 GCA_036897335.1 Silene vulgaris
AGAGAGTAACAACTCAGTTTTCCTAATTAAACTCTTACCTTAATCGCACCTGGGTCTAATCTAATTAGAGCTCTATTTCCATATTTCAGCTCGACTGAAAATAAAAAACACCGTATTCATCTTGTGTGTGACCCAATGAGCCCGTTTAATTCTACACGAGACTTTAAACTCATTTAAGACTCGGTCCGTAAGCGGCTTCTAGCAAAACATTACGGTTACAGAGAATATAAACCGGATTATCTTAATTGGTCTCCGAACATAAATCCAACACGTGACATACGGAGTACTATTTAATTAGCACGCTAGCATTGACTACAAGTCTTGATCTAATGTTGGTACGGTTGGGTCCATAATTGTATACGTTCTTCAGCTTGAGAAACCTCGTCACTCCAGTTAGTCCGAAGGAGCATTAATAGCAATACCAGCGTTTGTAGCAACAGTCCGCCAAGTACTCCAAACCAGATCCCTTGTACGCCGAGTCGAAACTTAAATCCAAGCAAACCTCCTGCAGGCAGACCTATTACGTAGTAGCATACTACATTTATCCAACCAACTTGGACCTGCCACCCTGCACCGACTGCTACCCCTGCGTTTTTCAATCTGAACGATATTACAAACTGAATCGAAAAATAAGTGGAGAAAACAGATTACTCATTACAGTTAGGTGAAAAAGTTGTCGAGGGAGATTTACCGTGTAGAACAGGTTGGATGCTGTTAATTAGGATAGCAACTGCTAGGAAATAAGCTAACTTGGCCGTCTCTTTTATAACCTCGCTTTCAGCCGTGAACATCTTTGGAAACTCATTCTTTGTTGCGACTGTTGCTGTAGCGAACATTACCCCAACTAGAGTTGATGTCGCTAGAGTTATGCCTGCTGCTAGTTTTGCTGCCCTGTGGTTTCGTGCACCCAACTCGTTGGAAACTCTCACGCTGTATTTGTTTTTTGAACTCAAGTCAGTATTCCGCTTTCATCCCGACTTCAAAATTACTTGCTGAAGCGTCTTAAGTCGTAAACCAACACTTGGTAAACCATTTATTGAAGGTACATCCTCAGATAGAATTGGATTAAGCTATAAACTTATAATTAAAGATCATTACCTGACTGCAGTACTAAAACCATAAGTGATCATCAAAGTCCAATATTCCATATTCGCGCTGTTAGAAATTAGAATGACAGTAACTTAAGACAAGATGAAAGAACAAAGAACAACCCGGCTACTCGTCTCAGTCATTAACTTTGGCTAAAATACCTCTCACAAATATTATAAAAGGTAAACAAATGATTGGGACGCAGGGAGAAGTTTAAATTTGATTAGCTAATAATAGAACTGTTT
Organism: Silene vulgaris; assembly: GCA_036897335.1. Lineage (NCBI taxonomy): Eukaryota > Viridiplantae > Streptophyta > Magnoliopsida > Caryophyllales > Caryophyllaceae > Silene > Silene vulgaris. The sequence goes on from JAYMSF010002293.1 coordinate 1,335, forward strand.
TGGGTATTGACTAACCATATCGAAATTGCATCCACTGCAACATTTGCTTTCGGAAGCCAACCAACAAGAAGTATCACTATACTGGGGTACCATGTCTCCAAGCTGCAAGTGCAAATAAACTGTTAAGAAACCATCTCAACCAAAAGCTTAATCTGATAGTTGGAGTCCCATGATCGGTTTTATATTCTAACACTCCACCTCACACGAATGCCTTTTGGGCTTGAAGTGTGGATGCAATGGCAGGCCTCCCCATACCTGATGCTAATATTCCACTTTAGAATTGAGGGGCTTATGCTGATGGTTGGAGTCCCGTGATTGGTTTTATATTCTAACATAAACATATGGTTAAGAGATGCCATAGAAAAATATGTAAGTGTATATGGAAAGAGCCATGGCTCACCATAACATCAAAGCTGACGCCAAGGAGATCTTGAGAAATTCGAATAAAGATGTTAAAGCCGAATAAGATAAACCAGTCCATGCCTCGGGGAAAAACCCAGAAACAATGTATACCATTTGAGCAAAAACAATTATCCACCATGAAATATTCCCAGCAATGGCCCCACCAATCAGGCCATAACGGACTACGAGCAACCAGTTCAGAAATGTATGAAACCCGACTACTACGACTGAAATTACTGTCATCACCCAAACTTTACTCTGTGCTTGGAGAAACTTTTGTATAGGAAAGTTGAATGCGTAAGCAAATAACTGTGGGATAACCCAAATGGCATAATTTCCCGCTGCTTCGGATATAATTTCATCCTGGCGAATGAGCTTAAGCAAAGGTGATGTAAACAAGTACAAAGGGGTGAGAAACAATGCTGTAATAAAAGTGATGATGAATGATCTTTGCAGGTGTATTCCAAGCGTTTTGAAGTCCCCGGCTCCTACGGCTTGACCACTTAGCGTCTCCACAGCGCTTCCCATCCCTAACTAAGAAGAGCAACATGTCAAAGTCCGAAAGCTTGGGCAATAGAGGACTAGAGGTAAAAAAAGGTGGAGACAGAACGTCAGAAACATACCATAGCACCAAATACGAAACCTTCAAGGACATTCTGAACAATGGAAACCGCGGCTAATTCAACCTGACCCAAAGGACCAATGTAAGCAGTGGTAATGAATCCGATGGAAAACTGAGCAACCGATGTCAATATAGCAGGACCCGCTATCCCCCACATTTCTTTGGACTCGTCCATGCTTCGCGCTTGGAGTTCTTTCCATCCTCTAATCTTTGACGGTCCCTCGACTTCAAATGCTTCAACCCTTCCGACAGGAAGAAGTTTTTGCTCGTCTCTCTCGTCCGACATTTATTAAGATTATGAAAATCATCAATCAAAGGATACAATTATGGGAGTATAGTGTGCACTATCTACAAACATGGCAACAATCAACAATCAACTTGAAGAATAAGGCAACACTCAATCACTACCATGTAAATATAGTATTGTGTATCAATTTGCTAGCTGTCAATTTTGCATCATAAGTGGAATAATACGAGAGATGAACCATTTCAACGAAAACCTTAAAGATAATGATTGAGGCTCAACTATTATATTTATTTTCTATTATTATGCACAGCAATACAAAAACATTTTCTCTATTATTTTCTTTATGGTATCAGTAATCGGTGAACAATATGACGAACACTGAAACAAACTTTGAGGAGAGGAATTACCATTTATAAGGCAAAGGGTTACTCCCTCCAATTGTTTTAGAGTGGAACCTCCTCGGGGTTATGAATTGGACTCTTTTTGCACGTAAAATTTACGTGTCTTCGTTGGTTTAGAGCAATGATTTAAATTAATGTTATTAAACGGAAACAGTCATCAATCTCAGACGTGACTGATCATGTAACAGAACAACTAGATTATGGAGGAGACAAATTCAATATAAGTAGTGACCAGGTCGTGCTTGGATCACACAGATCTATAATGGATCATTGGATCCGGTTACAATGAGCCGGGTGTACGAATTTCGATTTCAGCAGCTCAATATTATCCTTTCAAACGAATCGAGTTCATGTTAGGTCATCTGAGAATCGAGATAGACTCTTCAGACTGGGCTTGATTCAGGTCAGTATTTGGTCAAGTTATTTGCATAAATTTTATCTTATGCTTTCTACAAGTTTCGAGCTAAATGTTCATTTGATCTTATTTAGACCGTTATAAATTCATGTTATCGCGGGTCATCCATTAAATTAAGCGAAAATTGTATCATGGGTCATTTCGGGTTGTCTTCGCACTGGGTCAAGTCTAGTTTATCCAACTAAGATTGTTATCGGTTTGGCCTTTGGATCAAGTCGGGCTCATTCTTTCATCAAATTTTCGAGTTTTGCCAAGTTGGACTTTCGATATCACACGTCTAATCTAGTGAGTGGAGTTTCTAGTCAGCTCCCTCTATGACCAACAACTGGCAACAAAAATGGTCATTCCATGATTCCATCCAACAAGAAATTAATCTACCTCGCTTACATGCAACGTTCAGACGTTCAGTTAAGTAGGCGTATATCGAGACTCAGTGGTGGAACTAGGGGGGGCTAGCAGGGGCGGTCGCCCCCGCTGACGAAAATATAATTTTTTTTAATAGTAGGTTGAGTATTTGAAATAAAAAAAATTCAAAAAAAAAAATCTTATGGAAAATTGTACGGAGTATCTATTTAGTTATTCTTTCCAAATGATCTTATAACTTATATACCAAATAAGAAAATTTTCCTAAATACACTAATTATTTCTATAGTCTAAACCTAAACTAACTATACAAAATAAAATCATAAAAGCAGGAGACCTCTCAAACACAAACTCTCACTCCTCAATTGTCGATTAGCACTTCAGCAGATTGTCCATTAACTTCTAAAGACTAAAGCCATTAGCAATTCAATAAGTAATGATTACTTTTATGTCAAATTAGCAATTAAAGTGCTTAGTTCTACATCTTAAGCCTCTTTAAATTTGGGTTTTTTTATGTCAATTGCAGGTTAGTAGTTACGTAGCAATAGCAAGGAATAACAATTGGATTTTTTATATGTTCGATCAATCGCTGTAAGGTAAAGGTATGTTCTCATATTATTCAATCTTTTTTGATTTATAATCTTCAATTTGAGTTATAAATTATCTATTTGTATTGTGCAATATGTTAGATTGTTAGACAAATTGACATAAGACATAAAGTTGAAAATTTGATTAATTATAATGTATAAACTAGTGTTAGGGTGTATTGAAATACTGAATTTTATGCTTATAAATTTGTTATACTTTACATTTATAGTGTATTTATTTTTGTGGTAGATGAGTAAGAATAAGAAAATTAGTGATTTTTTCAAGAAAAGAAGTCAAGAAGAAGTTAACACTAGTAATCCATGTGTAAATTCTACGGATGCGACGGAAACCGAAAATCCTAATATAGAAGAAGCTAATGATCATGAATCTAACTTGGGTACTGAAAATCCAATTAATGAAGAGCCTCCTTTTAAAGTTCCCCGCGTTGAAGTACCAGATCAATTATATTTAGAGCGTGACCCAGGGAAAAGAAAGCCAATTTGGGAGTATCAAACATCAAAAGAACAAAATGAAATCCGTAAAACTTTTCTTCAAAAAGGTCCATATACATGGAAAACAGCAAGATATCCTTCTGACCGAAAGGGTAGACACTTTTGCTCATCTTGGTTCAAGCAATTTCCTGATTGGTTAGAGTATTCACCGACAACTGACGCTGCATATTGTCTCCCATGTTTTCTGTATGCCAAACCAAGTAGTCGTCAAAGGGAAAATGCTTTCACAATTGAGGGATTTCGCTCATGGAAGAAAGTAAATGGGAAGAATTGTGCCTTTTTAAGTCACATTGGGCGAGAAAATATCTCAGCTCATAAAGATGCAGTGAGAAAGTGCAATGATCTTATGAGAATGGAACAACATATTGATACTCTGATTGATAATATAACACCTGAAATTATTGAAAGGAATCGATTGAAGCTAAAAGTCTCAATAGTTGCAGTGAGATGGTTGACTTTTCAGCATTGTGCATTCCGGGGGCATGATGAAAGGGTTGGCTCACTTAATAGAGGTAATTTTCTTGAATTTATTCGAGCTATGGCCTCTTTTAGTAAAGATGTTGAAAAAGTTGTCCTAGAAAATGCTCAACAAAATGCAATATACACTTCACATCAAATCCAGCAAGAGATATTGTCAATATATAGTTGTAGAATTCGAGATGTTATACGTAATGAGATTGGTGATCAGAAATATTGTATAATTGTTGATGAAACAAGAGACGTCTCAAAAAGAGAGCAAATGACAGTGGTATTGAGATTTGTTGACAAAAATGGTTATATCCAGGAGCGACTTTTTGACCTGATTCATGTCAAGGAAACGAATGCATTATATTTAAAGGGTGCTATTGAAAAATGTCTCCTTGCACATAAGTTGAACATTGAAAATATTCGAGGCCAAGGATATGATAGAGCTAGTAACATGCGTGGAGAATGGTCGGGTCTAAAAGCTTTGTTTTTGGAAGAATGTCCATATGCTTATTATGTACATTGCTTTGCTCACAGACTACAACTAGCATTAATTGCAGCATCCCGGGATGTGATCTCTGTTTATCAGTTTTTCTCTAAGCTAACATTTATTGTTAATATCATCACCTCGTCTGCTAAGAGGCATGATCAATTACAAGCCGCCCATTTAGCTGAGATACAGAGACTGCTAGAACTTGAGGAGTTAGAAACTGGGAAAGGACTGAATCAAGTAGGCACTGTTAAACGAGCAGGAGATACTCGATGGGGTTCGCACTTGGGATCACTTACTAGCTTGTTAAATATGTATAATGCTTCATGTTCACTGTTAAAGATCGTAATTAAGGAAGGAAAAGGTGCACAAAGAGGAGAAGCGGATAAGGCTTATGATGATATGACTTCCTTCGAGTTTGTTCTTGTCTTGCACATTATGATTCAGATTTTGGGGATAACAAATGATCTTTGTCAAGCATTGCAAAGAAAATCACAAGATATATTAAATGCTATGCACCTAGTGTCTAATACAAAGATCTTGATACAAAAGCTAAGAGATGATGGGTGGGAGAATTTGTTACAACAAGTGTTATTATTTTGCAACAACCATGAGATCGAAGTGCCAAACATGGAGGATCATTATCTTTATGGACGAGGAAGATTCAGACAACCAAAAGATCGCATCACTAACTTACATTATTTTCGATTCGATGTCTTCATTGCTGCGGTAGATTCTCAACTACATGAGCTAGATTATAGATTCAATGATGATATGATTGAATTGCTTTCTCTGAGTTCGTGTCTTGACCCGAAGAGAAAATTTCAAAATTTCAAGGTTGATGACATTTTCAAGCTTGTTTCGAAATTTTATCCAGCGGATTTTACCGAGCAAGAGAAGTTGAATCTTAAAAGTCAGTTAGACCTCTTCTTGCTTGAAATGAAAGAGCACCCTCAATTAGACATGTTAAAATCTATATCTGATCTTTGTCGATGGCTTGCGGAAACTGAAAAGGGGGAAATATATTATCTTATCGATCGACTAGTTCGATTAGTCTTAACTCTACCGGTGTCAACAGCAACGGCAGAGCGTGCTTTTTCAGCTATGAAATTGATAAAGACTGCACTTCGTAATCGCATGGAGGATGATTATTTAACAGATTCATTAATTGTGTATGTTGAGAAAGGGATTGCCAAGGAGTTTGACATCGATTCGATAATTGATGAATTTGCTTCTAAGAAGAATCGCCGATCATTGTTAAAGATTTCGAAAACCAATAAGTGATTTTTAGGATGTTATTTATATTTTTCAGGTAATTTTAGCGGAACAAATTTATTATAATGCATTTTATTTAAAAAATTCTCCTTATTCGTAATCTATGTTCAAAAAGTTTTTGAAATACAAACTTGTTGTTATGTCCGGTCGCGGCCCGCCCCCCTCGGTTAAAATCCTGGCTCCGCCACTGTCGAGACTCGAGAGACAACCTTGATTTGATGCAACTTGCAAGGGAGGGGGTACTGGGTAGACGGTCAAGCTGTTATTTACAAGATCAGAAATCCGGCCTCATACCGAAACGGTGATATTTACAAGTTCTAAAGTTGTTATTGATCACACTGACCCAACCCAGAACTCACTATCTAGGTTCATTGTGCCAGAAGTTCAATGTCAGCGCCAACTTCAGCAAGCTTTGCTTCTTTGGAGGCTTTTGCTGCTTTTGCAATGCTCTCGACTTCAAAATCCAACGCCATTCTCTTGACAACTCCATCTAACATCTGCATTCATCCGTCGAATAACAATTATAACAGACAGAGACATAAGGTTTCACGCAGACATAAAGGTTCACGCATAAGATGCCGCCACATCAACCACATTAAAGTTCATTGGTTCTATAACAAGGCACACCAAATGGAAAAAGAGCCACAACTACCCAAACAACGACGTCATTTTGCCCATATAGAACAAGAATCTGGTACATGATAGTCGAGAATATCCACAAACTTCAGCTTCAAGTATTCACCCTTGTGAAATAGCACATTGAAGCAAAAAGACACAGGATGCAGTCTGGCAGTTGAACATGGTTAACTAATACGAGTAGGAGACAGACCACATAATGTCATGTACTCACGTTCAAGGTACAGAGAACTGCTGTTTTTAAACACCCCCCTTTCCCTCCATATTGAAAAGCAAACGCAAACCCAAAGAAAAAGAAACAGAATATACCAATGAGCCAACAGCAACTAAAGCCCGAAACCTGACATCCACTTCCGCGTTTTCAAACTTAGAAATCTGCAATAAAGAATCAATGAGCACATAGCTAAATCGACAAATTTGTCTACCACTTGTATAAGGCTTGGCTTTGCATGCTTATTTAATTTAAGGATTCCTCAACATTTTTTCTATGGCTAGAAATACGCAAATACATGAAAATCGAGAACACAAATGCCTGCAGCTCAATGACAAAGAGCACATAAAAGTAAGCAGAAGAACCTCAAGGGCTGCCAATAGAGCTTGTGACTGCCCTTCTTCATCTTTCTTTTCAGTCAACAAAACTGCGTAGCTGTAAAGCAACAATAATAGATATGAAGAAGCAAGATAAACGTACTCCCAATTACAATCCAATACTCAAGGCCTTAATGCCTACTGTGAGAAACGTCAAATGAAACATTACTCCAATGTGATGCTGTATAGAGCGCCACATATTAACCTCTACCTGGCCTCTAGCCACCCCCAAACAGTCATTCCATGAAATCAACCCTATGCTAAGTCGACTCTCTCAGAAATCAAGAATACTCAAACAGAAGAAGCGGTTTACTTCTGCACATGAACTTAACCATTTCTAATTTCTTCACAAGATAACATGATCTATATATATATACCTTGCCGAAAAGCTGTCTAGTATCAAAGAGACAACACGAGAGATGACAAGATAAGTTTGGTAGAAGAGTAGCTACTAAGCATAATGAAAGTATCAGGCACTCACTTGAGAATCAGTGTAGAATAAGCCAATTGCACATGCTTACTAGATGATGAGTATAAACCAGAGAATGCATCAAGTATCTGCAATTAAAAGAAAATAAACCAACATGATACCAACCCTGCCCATCATAATCACTTAAATGAGTGTGGCGGAACATGGTATAGGCACGATAACAACAAATAAGTATAAATGCACAAACTCCAGACTCTGGAAGAAATGAGCATCGTGATCAACTAGTGACATACGTCACTCCACAGAATTCCATAGAGATGCCTCAAAATAAATTTTGCGGAGGACAAGGACAAGGAAAAGTGAAAGTGAAAACTCTTATTATCTAAGAAGTGGTCTGGAAGAATCAAATGACACAAGTAACATTTTCACAGCAATTATTTACAACTGAAGTGAGCTATTAACATACAACAACATCCAAACTTATGACCTACGCACAAGAAGCAAGTAATTGATCACTGGCTCCTTAGAATCATTGCTTTTTAGTGCCTTAATATAAATTCCTCTAACTCATTACTCATCAGTCATTGACCAATTACCCTACTGTTCCAAATAGCTAGAAGCATATGAAACTTCAATGATCATAAATTCATAATGACTACTAAATGAACAAGACTATAAAGTGGAGAACAAAAATCCCAGAGGTACCGTACAAGGACAACAGCATATCATTAAGGTAATTGATAAGCTGCACCACTTGAAACAACATAATACGGAGTAAAAAATTGGCAGGTGAACTATGATAAACATAAACAGCAGCACTTGAAATTGCTTTGCCTAGCAGGAATTACAAGTAACTAGAAATTGGATATATATCAGAGTAAGATTTAGTGAAAGAGAGGAAAGAACCTCGCTGCGGTGATTATGAAGCCATGAGTGGAAGCAAGAGCTTTTAAAGAGATTGGTTACTGCACGAAGGCCAGTTAAAATATTGGCAGGAGTCTCTGGCTTCACCGTAGCTTTCTTGATTGTCTCCAACAGTGCATCTGACAAGAAAGCAACAGGAAGCAAATTTATGTTTTAATTCCTCAGATAAAGAAATAAAAGGAACCAGTGGAGATATGGAGAGTAACGTGGTGTGAGACAAAAATTACAACTCGGTGTTATGCTTACCATCAGGATAGTTAATGAGCTTCAGAAGTTTAACAGCTCCATCAGGATGCAAAATTGTCATGCGTAATATGTCAATTACTGCACTCAACAATGGACATGAATATGATTGATGATTCCCATAATCAGAATTCAGAAGACAACAAAAATTGAATTATGCTTTTTGACTTAAATCGAGTTCAGCGCATGCCTGGAAAAATCATGGACAAAGGCCATGAGTTAAGCAATTTGAACAACAAACCAATGTCATCATCAGTGAAAGTGCTACTATGATAATAAGATGTGTCTTTCAGAATCTTCACAACAGCATTAAGTCTAGAAGATTCCAGTTCTGTCAGGGATAGCTGCCTCCGATCCTTCAAAGTTGACAAAGACAAGGAATGTTATTCAGAAAAGTGTTAGATGAAAAAATAAAAAATAAAAACCACAGGGGTCAAGGTCTGGTACTCTGGTTTAACGAGTCATGTCAGAATACAGATTAGGTCAGATAGGGGTCGGAATAAATTAGATATCGCATTCGAAATTAATACTTCAATCATATTCACCAACAGTACTTAATTTAAAATAATAA
>JAYMSF010002294.1:0-10504 GCA_036897335.1 Silene vulgaris
TAATACGGAGTATATAATAAACTTATATAATCACTCGATAATCATACTAAAAGAATATAATTAGTAATTACTCATCAATTTCTAAATTTTATACACCAGAAAATATCTACATTTTTTAATAGAGTGTAACCTTTTAATGACAAAACTAGTTTTGTGACCCGTGAAAATCACGGGTTTTTTTTTGTTTTAGGATCACCGGTTGTGTGTCCGACCCTAATCCGTCGAGGCGGTATTTTGTTGAACGGATCTGAGTGTCAATGTGCAGGCCAAATGGCTATTTAGGTCCATCAATGTTGAGAGGTTCGAGGCACCCGTGAGTTGGGCCATTTTCGGAGAGATAGTTGGTTCAATGTCCATACCATCAAAAGGGGGATCTGTGTCCCGGAATATGGTAAGTAAGAACAATATGTTTCTAATTGCAATGTTGATCAACAAATAAAAAAAGGGGCATAAGAGGACCACTTGTGTTGTCTTCACTCTCCAACACCGCTGGCTGTGAGATGTTGGGGTAACCCAATTTGAGTCGTTGGAACTTGTCACATTATGAGGACGGCCTCTTTCAGAACACCACACTCCACATCAAAACTGGCGGTTATAATTTTGGGGTAAGAGCTTAGTAAACATGTTAAATAGGCCAGAATTAAACAAATAATGGAAAATATGTCTAAAATTAGACGTTGAAGGTGCTTTAGAGGTTGAGTAAGAGTTCGGTCCACTTTGTTGACCAAGCGCTTGTGAAGAGGGTACGAGGCAAGTGTTTGTAGTTTTGTACTGATGTAAAAATACGAGCTTGAGTTCTCTCCAGTTATTGCTAGGAACTGGACCATCCAGTGCAAAATCAATGGCCAAAAATGCATCTTACCCTATTACTTGGACTTAGATCTAAATATTGTATTGTCTGGAGAGGATCCCCTTGCTTACCATTTCTAGCTGTTGTTCATTTAATTTTTTTCTCCATTTTAAACAAACAATTACGTTGTTTTCCGACGACACAAAGAGATTGTTTTCAAGTGACCCAAGATGAAAATTGCTTCAAACACTACATCAAATGACTATTACTTCACAATAGAGAGAAGCGCGGTCACTTTAGTGAGCCATTTTCCAACTAATGATGAAAATTAAAAATGGATATACATAACCACACAGCTAGCAAAGTACTTGGAATATTGAATCGGAAAGCACTGCTTTGTAAATTATAACTGATCGACACAAAACAAAAGAAGTTCCTGGCATGATGCGCACAGGACTACACTTAAGCGACCAAAACCTACAGACACCAGCGATAATTATGCCTCATAATATGCTACATTGTCTCCGTTGTATCCATTTAACTATCTACAATTCAATTTATAATACAAATCTAACATCTTCAATACGTGCATAACAATCACAAAAGACAGCAGAAATTAAACAAAAAATGAGATAATTACAGTGGAGTGAAAACGACAGGTAGTGATCAAAATAGTTAGGAGTCCTCTCTCCTTTTAAAACAGTGCTAAACTCATCCGTCTCAGCCTCTGCAAACAGCTGCAAACATCGTAAAATCGCACACAAATTCATCAAAAATCTACTCAAAAACCGCAGAAAACTCAAACCAACGCAAACACGACACAATCAAAATGTCGAAAGCGAACCTCTTCGTCATCAGGGTTACAAACAGTTTCATCAGCTTCTCGAGTATTCTCAATAGTACGAGGAACGTTAACTTGCCTCATAGGCGGCTGCAAATCAAAATAAAATTAAAAAAACACATCAATTCTCAACATAAATCAAATTAACAAATTACAGGGAATATATTACATTACGAATATCAGATTGCACCACGAGTTTAAGGTGAAGCACATTCCCTGAATTCGCAAACACGGACAAAACGAATGATGGACAATTAACGAAAATATGAAAACAAAATTACGGTTAAATACAGCAAATATAAGTTTAGGCGATCGACTAATTATAAACACAATCAAGACAACCTGCTTGTCTAATTTTCCTCTAATTGTCTGAGGTTGTAAGTTAGGTTTGCGTAATGTATCCAAAGAGGAATTTGTGTAATGTATCCAAAGAGGAATGTCATAAGACCGAAATTTAATCAAATTGTGTGCATAAATCAATTTGGGTATAGCAGATGGACAACAATTAAGTGTCATCAATATAGGAGCTAGTAACCGTGAGAAGGGGAGGTTGAAAAGCCACAATAAATTTAAGACGGAAAGGCTTAAAAGGCGCAATAAATTGAAGGCGGCAACACACCTTCGGTAAGCGGGAACCGCCACCAACTCCGCACATGAGTAGCACCTGGCGGTCCAACCGGCCGATCTTGGGCTGAATATAATCCAAAACCAAGGGCGTCGAGGGGGTTCTCCGGATTAACCATCTTCGGCAATCATGTGAAGCCCAAATTGGGGAAGATGATATCTTGGAGTAGGTTGGTCTATGTCGATTGTCGATAGCAGATGATGAGCGTAGTGACGGTGTGTGAAGTAGTCAAGTAGTTGAATGTTGACGTGGGATTTTTGTAAAGCAAAAGGGGATTAAGAAGCTAAGAAGGGGGCTTCAATTAATGTCGGTCAGTGATGGTCTATTCGGGTTGCTGGTAGGCGGTAGCAGATGACGAGCGTGACGACGGTGTGTGAATTTGAATGTCCATGGGGTCATTTGTCGCACCTGTTGCACATAGTGTGTTGAGTTTGGGTAAATTGATAATTGTACGGTTTGGAGAACAAATAAATAAAGCTGCAGGAAAAGCGTACCTGAATTTCATAGCACATGACAGCCGCAATGGCAGACATGTTTGGGGTGGAGGAATCTGAGCCGCCTGAAGGCCTGGGTTTTTGTGGGCGACCTCTTTTACAGTTGCTGTGTTCCATTGCAATTCTGTTCGTAGAAGTCAAAATGAGAAGTGTCAGTAAAGGTCTATTGTAGGGGCAAACCCCTTAAGATATTCGAAAAGGGGCAACAGAAAGGTGTCACATAACCTTGTGAAGATGTTTAGGACGTAGGTGATGGTCTAGCTGGGCATACAAACATTCATAGGGGGCGGATGGTGTTGAATGAAGCGGACCTGAGGAAATTCATAAAAAAACCAATGTCAGATGTCAAGAAAGGTTCAGGACTATAACACGGTAAATCAGAAAATTGAGTCTCACAGCACCACCATTCATGTTTCTCCTACAGCTTTTGTTCTCATACATGTCATACGGAATTAATCTAAGTGGGTGCAAAAATCAAACAAATGGCATCTACTACCAACAGCTCGAGCAGGACATTAGAAAAAAACCAATAGATAACATTGATGTATGTTGTTGATCACTGAGATTCAACTCCATTCAAAAATCAAGGGTTTGGACATTTCCGTCTTAAAATATCCAACCGAACATTGGAAAAGAAACGATAGGTAACAACAGTAATACGATCACCCTCTACGATTTAATAATACTCCAATAGCAGAAATTACCAATAAGCATTTGTGTCGAAATTAGTCTATGTTGCCGATAACTAAGATTCAACTCCATTCAAAAATCAAGGGGGTGCTCAAGGCCGTCTTAAAATATCCAACCAAGACAGTAGAAAATAAACAATAGATAACAGTAAAACGAAGAATGGAATATCATTGAACAATAATTAGCAGACCAAATAAAAACATTAGGGAAGAAAGGGGTGGAATGCAAATGAAACAAAAACTAATTTATATTGTGTGAATTAATCGATTTTGGCATACCAAGGGATGACAATTAATTGACTTGAATGTAAGGTTTCAGTAACCGAAAAAATGGGGTATTCATAAGTTGCAACATTTAAATCAATACCTGACCCTTATTGTCCAGATACCGGAACAACGGCGACTACCTGTTTCTCAGCGGATGATAAACGGCAATAAACCGCAGTTATTGCGCCGGCAAAGGGGATAACACGGACATCCAATTGAGGGAGTAACGAAGAGGAGGTGGAGTATGGCGGTAGTTGACGTGCATAAAGGGTGATGGTAAGGACCGGTGTCGGTTGAAAGAGAATGATGTTGAGAGTCGGGATGGTGGTTGTCGGTTGGAAGGGAAGATGATGAGGGATGGGGTGATCGGGTGCGGTGAAATATGTTTTGCTGCTTTGTTTTTCTTAAATGCGTGCGTGGCATTCGTGGATGTAGTGCGTGGCATGATCAGATCTGACGTGGCTTTTTTGAATCCTACGTGGCTTTGTCTACGTGGCGTTTATTTAACATTTTAGATTAGGCTTTTAATAGTATTTTATAGATGTTATAACTAAAGTTGTCACTTTTTACCCTGAAAATGATGGTAACATTTTATCGTAATATGGTTAGATTTGGTCGGTCTTATTTTAGACGGTAAATATATAGCTCGTCTGAAGAATTTTCGAAACAAGTACTGGTTTTTGGAGGAAAAAAAATAAGGCAAGTAATGAATTTTTTGCACTTTGTGTGAAAAGTAGAAGTAGAAGTAGCAAATACCTACTTCTACTTTTGGAGGGTAATTATCAACTTTTAACTTCTCAAAAATAGTTTTAAAATTCTCTAAATTATGGTGTTTGGCCTAGTTTCTACTTTTTTAGTTTCAAAAACACTTATAAAGCTTGGCCAAACACCACCTTATAACGGTAAAGTCTGACCAATTCAATCTTTATGTTGGAGCTATTGATTTGTACTCCATCTTTTTCGAAATGATACCCACTTATGTAACATCTAAAGCTTGACAATGAAGATTCTCAAATGAAATTGGGCTTCTTATCCTTATTAACTAATAACATGATCAACTATATTACTTCTATAGTTCTATCAACTGCTAGATTAAGCATCGAAGACAACTCGAAATCAGAAGTTATTTGTTATCTTGCCTTAGTATTTGTTCTCTAATATTAAATTCTTGGGCAAACATAAATTCTTAGGTTTTAGTAGAACAATTTGACCTTTTTTCGAGTTTTCTATGCCATTATCATTTGCCCCGTTGATTTTAGATATTGGCTACGCTACTAATTGCATTACTGCAACCGTATTTCACAATTTTTTTTTTCTTTTTTGCAAGAAATAACTCACAAACTTTGATCATAACTCGAAATACGCAAAAAATTAAGTAAGAACATTATAACGAATTATACTCTTTTTAAACTTGCCTCTCAAATTCTCAAATATGGTTAGGATTATTAATTAGTCAAATGCTTTGTAGTTTGTATACGACTTTTGAAGTACCGCGGCAATGGTTGGAGAACTTGACCGGATACGCAATATAAGATATTGCATTAAAAAACAATAAGACTTACGAATCTAAACAAAATTGGAAATATAATAGTATTACTTGGCTACAAGTACTCGGGAGTCGGACAATTTGCATTATGAAGAACCGATTTTGGTTTAAATTTAGAAAATATTGGATTCCAATCGTCATGAGCTGCATAAAAGCCATGATAAATCAAATTCTTCTATTAAATTCATTATAAAAATGTCTTCAAAGCAACAATTTTAAGATAAATATTCAGAATTATTTTTGATATTACCCGGCCAACGGCCGGGCATGAAATCTAGTTATTCTTAATATATAATAAAATAAAGTAGAGGAAATACTTGCTTAATCTCGATATTAGTGCTATAATAGAACTCCATATAAGCCACGACATAAATGTTCCGTTAAATAAATAACTCATTATTATAAGGATACAATGAGCATTACAAATACCATAAGATTAAAACCTCATTATTTAATATTATTAAAGAGCCCTTATCGAGGTATCACAATTCACAAATAGTATATATATAGATACCGATATACGGAGTATGTAATGTAATTTAGTAAATGAGATGATCACGGGCAGAAGGTAACTTTGTAGTTAGTCCCCTGGGGGCAAGAGAAAGTGCTGGTATTATCATCCTGAGGGTAACTATAGGCGTCGGGGCAATTCTGTTTGAAGTATTGTGAAAATGGCGTGGGCCCACAAGACCCACGCACAGGGGTGCAACAATATTCAACGGTGTTAAACACGGTGCAAGGATTGTTACAACCACCCGTAGTTTTCAATTCACCGGGGCACTGTGCGTTTAAGTCAACTGCGCACGTAGGCCCACGACACCCGTTCGTGGTGGGGGTAAAGTCGAGAGGGACATTAAACCCTTCGACAAGAGATATATCAATGGTGTCTGTCGGATTATTGGGTTGGGCCAGGGTGTACTCTGCCAAGGTTTGGGGATCTGTCCCCCAAGCCGTGCATTCGAGTACCCCACCACAGTCTCCAGTGTCACAATGACCGTTTCCATTAGCATCGAAATTGCATCCTGTACGAGCCCAAATGCGGGCCATTTTGGTCCCATCAGCGGGGTTTAGTGTCCATGTGTCACCTTGGTTAAGCGGTTTGCCGCCGCCTGGGGAGGCCGCACCCCAAACAGTGAATGGGCAATTGTTGACTACGTCGATTGTAGTTGCTTTGGTGGTTGTAACCATTACTAGAGCAATGGTTAGGGAAATAAGTTGAGCTAGGTAGCTTAGATGAGCCATGGTTTGTTATATAAATTATGAATTAAAGTTGAAATGCTGTGTAGGTTGAAGGGGGTTTATATAGATTTTGTACGGGGGTTTAAGACTCAAGTTAATCGGCTTATAGTTTATGACTTTTTACACTTACCAAGTGTCAAGGAGTTTGGCAAAATTGACTTGGGTTTTGTAGAAAACTTGGTCATTACTAAACCATATTTTCCAGTCCGTTTTGTCTTAAATGCCAAGACTTGGCTTTCAAAGGAGTGGGGCTAATAATTCATTCTCGTATGCCAACTGTCCAATGTCCATGGTATATGTAAGAGCACAAGTATAAGATTGATTTTGAAACTCTAATTATTATCTTAAATTTTTGATTGAGATGGTTTCTTGAGAGTATAATACGATAACGTTATATAAAGACTCTCTTGGTTTTCTCTCCAAATACATCTATTTAAATAAGGAAATATATAAAAACTCTGTTCATCTTTTCAATGAATATATTTTTACAATTAAACTCTAATCTTTTAATTAAATTCACAATTGAGATTTTTATCAATAAAGGAAAATAAATCTGATATTAAACAATAAGTTGCTAAAATTTTCAGTAATACAATAATTGTTACTCCGTATTGTAGAGAATAACTTGACATACTTCCTATTATTTTCGTGATAAAAAACAAATTCATTAAAAACAACCCCAATTTAACTTAATTTTCTTTAATTAGTTTTTCATTTCCATTTTTTTGTTTCATATCAAAATAAAATAGAGTTAAATATTAAATATTGATGAGGTGCAAATTTAAAAAGTATAAAGAATACACTAAAAAATAAAAAATCTATATATTGTGCGTTGCACGGGATCTATACTAGTTTTACTATTATATAGTTTGACTAATATATAATTTACTCACTTTGTTCTCTTATTTACCTTTCTTTGTTTGTTATTAACAAAGTTTTAAACAATGCTAAATAAATAATTGCAACGATTGAGCATTATCTATTAAAATAACGCCCTTTTCAATTCGCGATTCTTACATAATTGTAAATGAAAATTTATCTGCACAAATTCTTGTTTACAACCGTTGTAAATAAGATAATTTACAACGGAGGTATAAATCCATCTAATCCCACACTTTTTCAGAGGTATAAATTCATTTACAACGGAGGTATAAATCCATCTAATCCAACGATTATAAGCAAGACTTACTCATTTATCTAATATTTTAATATCCAACTAAATTAAATTATTGAATTAAGTTTTGTGATTGACCCCCTACTTGTAAGTGAACTATTTGACTTCTTCAATAATAGTTATGCCTTTTAAATGTCACTTAAGATAAACACAAATTCTCATTTGTGGCGGCACTATTCCGTTACAGGCTTATGACGGCTTGTAACGTCTCAGGAGAAGCAAGTGAGAGAGCAAGTGGGAGAACAATTGAGAGAAGAGCTGCGAGAGGTCACAAGCAAGACGGACTATAAGATAAATGCCCCCATAAAATTACCCACATCTCACTTAAATCTAACCAAAAGAGTCATTCTATATGCTGGCAGATGCCGAATTTGATGAACGTTAGAGAGTGCGATTTTGCGTGTCCAAATCTGTGGAGGATCATATTGTTAATCAAAAGCTTTCCTAAAATATAAAGGTAAACAATTAACTAAGACACCTTAAAATAGAACTGGTAAAGTGGTAAACAAATGACCGGAATAGAACAAGTATATGTTATGATATTAATAGTAGGAAAACCATCCTAGAAATTAGCTCAAGGGATGATAGGACTCAACTCTATATAAATCTGATATACTACTCCGTATTAAATAAACAAAAAAAGTTAAGAACACATTTCCAGATGCAGCAAGTCATTATGATGAATTCCTCCATGATTCTGGAGTTGGAATTTGGAAATGTTAGGCAGAGGTTAGGCAATTTTCAGTTCTTTCGTAGAATTCCTCGTAACTTATTCAATACTTTGTATTTATTACCATTCTTCTTAGGCTAGAAATTTGACTATTCACAATTCCATTCGTCTAGAATTACTCCTTAGCTTGCTTAGAATTTTCTCACTAATGAATTCACAATAAAAGACGAATTGTGAAGTTTACATGCTCTAACATACAGTATGTCACTATACGGCCATGCCTACCGTTAATTCTCTGATCTTTGTACTTATTGATCCCAATACAGGGTTCATCTAGAACTCCTTACGTTTTTGTGTGTAACGTCACTGCAGCAGATGTCATAAAACAATCACAAATTAGAACAATCACAAATTTTTACTTGTGACAGGCATATCAGTAGCAAGCTTGTGACGGGCCAAATACAACCCACATGGGGAGATAAGATAAAAGCAAATTGTCTAAAGAATAACATTCTGTTTTGTCTCATCTACCCGTGTGGGTAATATCTGACCCGTCGCAAGTTTGTGACGGATATACGCGTCACAAGGGAGACTTGCTGAAAATCATAAACGTGTTGTTTGGACTTGACGCGACTCCGTATTGCAAGAGTCATTTGAAACGATAAATGACTATTCACCTTTTCCGTATTGTTTATATGACGTTGACAAAAAAAAGGTATTGTTTATATGGTTTTCGCAACTTTTGCAAAGATAGTATTTGGACTTAGAGAAAGCGGAAGGGTAATGATATTCGTTAGTGCTTCATGTTTGTAATATCCACCACCGCTTTCAGGTATTCTTAAGGACTTAAGAACTTGCTTGCAATTTTAAGAATTGCAAGTCCAATGGTGTAACTTAAGAACTTGCTTGCAATTTTAAGAAATTCCAAGCTAGTTGCTACACCATTGGAGAAGGCAATGTAGAGTGGCTTGGCTTAAGCTAGTAGCTTCATTAAGCTACTTGCTTACATGGGCCCACAAATAACAATCAACCAATAGAAAATTAGCTAATTTTTAATTTATTCTTATTCTTAATTTATTCTTTTTATTTGATTTATATGAAGCTTGTATAAGAGCTAGCTAAACCATTGGAAAAGTTTAGTAGCTTAGAATTAAACTTAGAATGGTTATAGCTTAGGAAATGATGCGTATTTGCCAAGCTATAAAATTGTTGCTTACCTTTGTACTTGCTCTAATGATCTCTATTCTTCTAGAGATTTTAAGTATGCTGAATATTGGAAACATGTTACATACCCATAATTCAATACTATAAGAAAGGTTGGTTTAGTTTCCTATTCGTGTTTGAGGAAGATATGAATGGGTACTAAAAGAAGGCTATGGAACATGGAATCCAGTACGTTAGTCCTAAGAAATGGTCACCAAATTTCTCTAAGGAGATGGACTCTGTATCTATAGTTCATGTACGGATGGATTCTTTTCCAGACTTGGATATTTTATTGTTCAAAATGGGTTATTTCATTATGAAAACAAATGAATTTCAAAATAACACCATTGAAAGTGGGATTAGTTATTTTGATTCATAAACTAAATTATTCTAATATATAAGTATATAACATAAATTATTTCATTCATGAAAACAATTATTTTAAAAAAGCGAATAACCTGGAATTTTTTCTTGTTGAAGGCATCTTCAATATTTGTTGTATGTCTCTAAAATTTTCCTCCCCCTTCTCTCTACAAACAAAAAACCCTAACTCAGCCTTATATTGTTCCGCCGCCTCCACCTACCACACACTGCCTCCCCTTCTTCCTCTAACCAATCGCCGGAGATGGATTCATTACAAGGCCTATCTCCGGCGATTCGCCACATCTCAATTCCTGTTTGTCTCTTTCTTTTCTGATTGCACTTCTTGTTCGATTTCTTTTGACGGACCAGGGTATTTCCTCGATTGTTCGTTTCACTGTGACGGTGCTTGCCTCGTTGAACTGCATTGCTGCTGTCCCTCCGTTTCCTCGTCATGTCACTCAAGGAATTGCATGCAACCCACCCCTTTTCCCCCAGCCCTGGTAAGGCTACCTTTTGTCCTTGATCTTGTCTGTCATTATTGATGAGTATAGCTCATCTGGATGTGTTATGATGTTTTATGTGGTCGCGGTTTGGGACTGATTT
>JAYMSF010002295.1:0-10501 GCA_036897335.1 Silene vulgaris
GGTTTGACATTAATATAATGTGAGACCAACCCATTATATTTATGAGACAGTCTCATATAAGAATTTGTGTTTCATGTTGATCTTTACATGAGATCGTCTCATAGAATGAATATGTTTATAAATAGGTGAAAGGGAAGTTAAAACTGACATGATATGTACCTTTTTTGGGAGATGAATGCATAAAATGAAATGAAACGTCTGAGGTTTATGAAAATGCAGCATTGTATTTATAGGGATGGCTTTGGATGAATAAGTCAGGGCCACAACTTTACTACCAGCTTTGGATTTTAGCAGGGTATGTAAATTAAAGGAAATAAGTAGAAGTAATGGTTCCTATTTAGCAACACCGTTGACTCTATTTGGGGTCAAAACATGAGTTTGTGGGGTCTCCAGGTTTCTCTACTTGCTTCCTGTTAATTCTTCTTGAAGTGGTAGATGCAAAACTCTTGACTTTTTTTGTAAAATGCTCGTTTAGGTAGGGCCTCTTTCAATGACAGATTTTCTAGTTTTTAACTAAGTCAAAATTTACTGTTGTATGTCTTTCAAATACTGTTGGAATAAATCAGAACCGATTTATTAAAGTGTTCACACTTTTTATATTGCGGGCGAATAATCTTATGAATTATATGCCCGCAATATCTTTCTGTTATGGGTAATACAGGTGCTAGTTGTTTATGCTGATTCAACACAGGGGTATATTGCCTTCGGGGAGACTTCGAACCAATGGGGCAATGTTATTATTGTACTCTGCATAGTTTAATTAGTTGATAGACACAATTGGCCATTGTATCTTGCCCCAGGTAAAAAGGTTGATCCTTTTTATTTGTTTTCTGAATTACAGCAATTGGATATGTGTAATTGAGTACAACAGTACAGCAGAACAACCAATTAGTAGTACTAGGTCTAATATGATTACATGTAGAAAATGTTTATATATTTCTAGATGTAAGGTTTGGGAGGGTTCACTACAGCACCCTGATAGATTTTCTTAAAAATTCACATCATCTAGGTTACCTGTACTACTCTCTCTCTCTGTTTAATACTTATGCCTGACACGGATTAGGTAGTCGTCAGTATTTTATTTTGAAAACATGTCCGGACACTGTATCGCGATTAAGTTATCAAAGCTTTTGAAAAATATTGCCATTACATATTAGGTTAGGTGTGGGATTTGTTCAAGTTGGGACGAACGAACCCAAGATTAAATGTGAAACTGTGAAAAATATACAGTACCATGTGTACATTCATTCAAAGCAATTTTGCATCAAAAATTTTATGGAAACTATCTAAGCTTAATACTTGGAGGTAGCCTTGCCTTTCAACCCTCTTGTGTGTTATGAGTATTTAACTTTATGGTTTTCGTGTTTATTTGACATACATGTTGTTGGTGACAGGGTGGTACCGAGACTCGGCTCCACCCTGGTAGCGCCATCTCATTTTAGTAACCATGTTTTGGAATTTACTTAGTCTATGTCAGCTCACTTATTGGGAGATAATTCAAGCTTATTCTTTTATTCCCTGCAGGTCATAACTATCATAATGCCAACATGCTGGGATTGTAACCTGGAGTGTTCCTGGAATGAGCAAGTGACAGTATTCTGATTTGCTGATTTGTGTCAAGTCTGGCCATGCATAAATTAGCTAAATGCGTAAGAATTCTGAGACTGACTTGATTTAAATGCTTCAAATCTCATGTTCAAAGTCGATGATTCGTTTGACTTCCGCATATTTAACTGTGATGCTAGATTTTTTAGAGATAGTTCATCATGTAGAGTTACTATTTGAATATGTCATGATTTTTCCATGTTTTGTGCTCTGTCCGATCTACTTGATTGTTGACATTTTCCTTTTCAGCTGTTCCATTAATTTGTTTAGAATTTATATTTCCTATTTTGTTATCTTTAAAGTAATCTAAATTAAAATTAAACCCACCACCTCTCTTCCTCTCTCCCAAAGTCCGAATCCAACTCATAATCTGACCCATACACTACCACCTCCAAGTAGCAGGCGCACCCCCACCATATCCACCCCTAGCTGTGCTCGACTTTACCACTTACACTCTTAGCCATCACTGATTTTCTTGGATTAACAATAATGTGATTAGATTATGCAGACTTTTCATGTAACTGTTGGAAGGCTACAAGTACATCTCATTTTCTCACGATTTAGAGTTGGCTTAAATGTGTTAAGTGCTCTTTTTAGCGCTTTATTGAAGTATAAGCACTTAGTTTCGATGGTGATATAAGGTGATTTAGGATGAAATGACATATTTATGTGTATTAGGGTTATACGATGATTATTGCCCTTTAGGCAGAGTTGGTTGCTAGGGTGGAGGCAGATAAGAAGAAGGAAATGATGGGATGTGGCTGAGGTTTAGAACAGGGCAACAGGCCATTGTAGCGTGAGACTGGGCTGAGTGGGTGATCCGGATGATTGAATGGTCGGATTGGATTGGCATAGCAATATGACATAGTTGGGGTTGTCGTGACAACTATAAACGAGTGCAATGTGATGCGGTGTTAGCGTGGACAAAGGTAACTCACCGACAAGAGTGTGGCATGCCAACGTGAACATCATGTAAGTTTACTTAACGTTATCTGTGTATTACACTATTTAATTACTCAAGTTATAAGGGCTTCTAGCCAAATATTATAGCTACGGCCTACGAGTGCTAAACGGAAGTTTCATAATTCGTGACGTGACTGACTCCAATAGTGATAAGTAAAGAAAGTGTTGGTGGTGACTGGTGATGATGGGGAGAGGCCAGAGGGACGAAAAATACATTATTGTTCAAGTAGTCTTGTAGGACGGGATTTTTTCACCTAAGAATTTGTAGTGCAGGAGTCACTTGTTACCCGGCCCTCTAAAAGCAAGCCGTTATTGTACACCAAGTGCTTCATTAAAGTCTTGTAGGCAGTGGTTTGTTCTTGTCCGAAAGACTTTCAGTATTTTAACGCTGAACTTTTTGTCCTTTGCTCTCTATCCGGTGTAGGTCTTTCGTGGTACGTCAGATACCATAGGTCTTATGTCTGTAGTACTCACTACCACAATTTTCAATACAAGCTTTCTTTTCACATGCAGTTGCCATCCTTTTCCATTACGAGTTGGACCCGTTCTTTTGTTTTCTCGGCATTATTATATACTCCGTATTTATCTACGCTTTCATAATTCTGCTTGTCATTTTTCAAGTCTTCTAATTTCTCAACCATTCATATCTGATAAGTTTTGGTAATTCTTTCGTAGCTATGCTACTAAATTTGGGTTGCGAGTTTGCGACAACGTATAACAACCAAGTTCTAAAAGACTTTGATGGTTATTGCAACCATGTTTTTAGTTAGTATTTGTTGCATTTACCCCGCGAATAGAATCAAGCCACGGTGGTTCATCCTTAGATCAAGACTAACACCAAGATTTAATACCGTGCTCATGCTTAACTGTTCGAAAGCTGACTTTTTAATCGTTTGTTATGCTTATCTAATTATGGGCAATACCTTTGACTTTATCAACTTGTCAGCATGACAGGTATAATATATTGATATAGGAGTTTACTTTGTGTATATAATGTCAAAGTTTACTCTAAGCTCGGCGTTGTACAATGCATGACTAAATGTCAACTCTAGTATGTGATTTGGCTTACGTGTGTAATTATTTTGTAATGACTAATGAGATTTGACTTTCTTGTGATATTGCTCTCCCTAAGTTATTGGTCGTACAGTCGTATTCTGGAAAATCTGTATCTGTAGAATAATTGGAACGTGGTATGACTAGGTCGTGAGGTCGTCTACTGTCGGTTTTGTCGAAAGAAACTGTTATGGCTGTTCCATAAGAGTTGCATTTTAAAATTAGAGGTTATAATCGTCGTATGTTTGATAGTGTAGTTTTTGTACATTCGAGTATTCGACACCCTCCTCAATATGTGGGAACCATAGAAGCACTGGGTTAATGTTGTTGTCGAAGAGTGTTACCTTCTTACAATCCCTTTGTCCATACTCGCTCTTTACAAAAGTAAAAAAAGTCATCATAAGCTGCAAATGTTGCCTTGTTTAACCATTTGAAAATATTACCGAGATGTTGCATTGGCTGCATACTTGAAGTACAGAGTAATAGTTTGTTGATGCAATTTCATTTTGCGTTTTGGTTTCTGTTTTACTTTTAATCTGGTGGTTCATGCAATCTACCCGAATTGGGTTGACTATTTCACATGAATAAGTAGGAATTATTCGCCGTAAACTGAATTTGTTACTTAGGTTCAATCATGTTTGTTATCATCTAGTTATCATTGTACTAACATGATATTTTATCCTTATCTGTCATGATCTCCTATGCATTTCATGACAACTTTGCTTACAGGAACAAGCATTAGTTTTGCTGACATATATCCCTGCTACTGTCAGGTTTCTACCCTTCAAAGCATTTATAGTAGCCCGCTCAGCTTGTCGAATTGAACAATTTGTGAGGTAGGGTTATTCCTATTTCCGATTTTTAAAGTCGTTATGTAATTTTGTTACTAGGGATACCAATTATGTGGAATATTATTTGCTGTTAATGTCTGACTCAATCATATACTTGAAAATCTATAATACTGACTCGCTTTCCTACAACATGACACTTTAAGCCAAAACATGTACTCCCTTTGTCTCGGTCATTTGTTTACCTTTGATTAATATATACCCCTGACATAAAACAAAGAAGGTAAAGAAATTACTAGTGTAAAAACTCTTAACACCCATCTGGTGCTTTACAGAACAGTATGTTTATCATCTGACGATCCCATCAGCCGCTTTCTGTCTGTTGGATAGACACCAGATTTGGGTAATTTTCTATGTTTCATAACTCCATCCGATTATTCTGATTTCAGTAACCTACATCTATAACTTTCTGTAAAGTTTAAAAGGTTCCTTTGGCACTAGCGGACTAGGTTGTTAAGGTAGAAATGTTAATTTTCTTTGTACTTTGTATTCCACGTAATATCGGATATGGTAGTGAATGTAAATAGGTAATAAACTACCGGATTCAAGACATTTCTCTTTCAAGGTGACATGGGGACATGATAGGTTATGGAAGATGGATGGAAAAGTGGTGATGATGTTCGAGTGTTAAAAGACACTCTTCAGCCATTTTCAATTGCTCTTTTTTCTGATATCCTTCTACTAAGAGCGTAGTCGTGAAAGTTATATAGCGGTAGACTCGGTACGTCTCTTGGTTAGACTATTGAATTTCGTAAAATTATATTTGTGAACTGTGAAAGCTTCAAAGGCATGAATTTGGCACTGGTTTTAGTCAAATGTGTGCCAGTTCTTGAAAAAAAAAGTGAGATGTGTTTGTTTTTTCCTCAGTTGTTGTGTGACTCATTATTCATGGTTTGTGTTTAAGATTTTGTAAGAACGTTCGGCATGTCCTGATTTTTGTGGTCGGTCTTCTTTAACATTAATTTTGAGGGTTGAGTAAACCAAAAAAATGGAAGCTTGTTATGGTAATGCAAGACCTTAGCTATACTCTGGTGCATTGGCTTGTAGGAGCGAGGTTCTCGTCTATATCCGAGGAATAGGCATCACTTTGTTTATGTTTGGAATGGTTGTTTTCTGGATTTTTTTGTTTGCTAAAATTGGGTGATTCAAAGTGAATTAGATAATGTTTCTTCTAGGGGATCAAACTTCTATACAATTGATTTCAGTTGAGGATCTCTTCCTAATAATTTGTTTTTCTACTGTATCTAATAGAAAGAAAAAAACATCAAGAGCTATCCTAATGTAAGATCTGGACTATTACCATCACCTATATTTCTTATTCGGTTTGATAAGCCTTTTGCCGCTATTTATATGTGGTGGTTATGAAGGTGACGATTTGCTCCTATATGTGAGTGTCCCGCATTGACAAAATAAGGAAGGATTTCACTTCTTTATAAACCAAAAAGTTACTCCTCCTATCACCTATTGGTTTTAAAAAGGGAACCTTCTTGGGCGCATGAAGTGGTTTATCTCTCCTCCTTATACTATTGTTGTAGTGATTATCGTCATTTCGATTGTCAGCACATTACAATTATTGTTTTCCTGTTAATACCTCGAGCTTTCTTTTATCAAACTTGAAGTTTCAAAGATGGAAAATAAGAGGGAAAGATGAACTTCAGTAAACAAGTCAAAAGTGCCTTAGACAAGGGGAACAGGTATCGAAATTTCATGTTGACTACCGTAGTTCCTTTGCTTTTTTCTGTGTAAGGAGTACAGGAAACGAGCCTAGAAGTGAGAGTAAAGTATGGTCTAGGATTGTAGCTATTGTGTGCCAAAAATTAGAATGCCGGAGTCTAGATATTCATGGTTTGTCGGTACAAATAAGATGTAAAATGAAAAGGATTAACTGATGAAGGTCACAAGTCATTAGTAACAACTCAGAAGAAGACTAAAGACATGCACACTGTGTCCTACGCTTGCAGTCGAGTCTGAGTAACATAATTGGGAATTACCTTTAGCCAAACGCGCTATGCAATTGGCAGTTTGGCCCCTTGTAAATATTTCTTATGCAAACTTCTTAATGACTAGTAGTACCTTATATATGTACATCTCTGATCTATGTATGACTCACATAAATTCTTGTGTTTCTCATTTTGCTCTATAAGAATGTCCATTTATCATCTCTCAAGAACTTGTTATTCCCGTCCGATACATAATCTACAGGACTTTCTTTCGGATGCTTGCGGTGCTAGGATTTGTACGACATGTTACATGGAGAAGCTGGAAGAAACAAAGCATTTGCAGATAAGCTACTGGCACTAAGGTATGCCTAACTGTAACAATAGGAAACAGAGGACTGATGTGAAATACTTTTCAAACTGATCTAGCGTGTAGTAATTGCAGTAGAAACTTCTCATGAATTCAATAAGATTTGTGTTATTAACAATTTTACATACAGCGGTGCTCTAATTTGGTATAAATTAACAAATATACAACTTAAAAAGCATGTTTTTTTTGTGTGTGGAGTCACAAGAGGGAAATTGATGCTAACGGGTGTTGAACATCTGTCACAAGTACCACTTCTCAATGAGTTGCGGATATTCGCATTTAGAAGCAATTTCTGAAGTGTATCTATTTAGCTGTGTGCCCCTATCCCCATATATTATCATATGCCTGGTGCTGGCAAAAGTGGATCTTTTGATTTAGGATCTTGTTCTACCCTTTTTGAAAATGATAGAGCCCAGTAGAGAGCCCCTGCAGAGAAGAAACTTATGAACCAAGCATTGTTGTAAATTGTTATGAATAATTCAGGAACAGAACCCAATATCCCAACTTTCTGTAAGAATCCCGGCACCACCGGCAAAATACCAAAAATCAAAGCTGCCATTGCAGCCAAGTTATAACCCCCTGTATAATAGTACCTTCCTTTTTGATTCAGTGTATATAAATCCTTCACATTGAGCTTCATTTTCTTTATAAGATAGTAATCTGCCAGCATTATGCCTCCTATCGGACCTAATAATGCAGAGTAGCCGACAAGCCAAGTGTACACAAAACTCTCACTTGACTTTAGTAATCTCCATGGTTGAAAAACTATACCTAGTAATGCTGTCAAAAGAGCTCCCTTTCTGAATGTAAACTTTGATGGGCTAAGATTGACCAGTGCATTTGCAGGTGCGACGACATTCGCAGCAATGTTAGTGGTTATTGTGGCAAGGCTGATCCCAATGATTGCCAGGATCATGGTGGATGCCCCTCCAATAGCCCCAAGAAGCTCGATGGGGCTCGAGATCACGCGGCCAAATATAACCATGGTAGAAGAGGTGACAGCCAACCCAACAAAGGTAAATAACCCCATGAATATAGGCAACCCTGATTGACCTATGATTTGGTCCTTTTGGGTTTTGGCATATCTTGTAAAATCAGGGATGTTTAGGGCAAGTGGGGCCCAGAAGCTTATGTTTGCTGTAAGAGAAGGGAAGAAGAGTGCCCAAAACTGAGATGTAGAAAGTTTTGATGACATTGAAAGCATATGGCCTAAACCACCTGCATTAACATACGCCCATATAAGAAGGCACGATGTTAAAACTATCAAGATTGGAGCTGAGTATTTTTCGAGTTCTCTAATTCCGTCCATTCCATTCCAAACTATCGCCAATTGCGCCACCCAAAAAACTATAAAACAAGAGAATTCAATGGGAGAAGTGCCTAACCAAGGCAAGTTTTGTGACATCGCTGATTGCTTAACCGAGTTAGGTAATAACAGAAATATAGCTTCCCCACCAATCCATGTCTCAATACCATACCAACCACACCCTACCAATGCTCTAAGAAGGGTGGGCACATGAGCACCTCTAATCCCGAACGATGATCTTGCTAGCACCGGAAACGAGATACCGTACCTGGCCCCGGGTTCGCCTGTGAGGATTAGTGGGATAAGCAAGATAATGTTAGCAGCCACCACTGTGGCTATCCCCTGCCACCAAGCCATGCCTAAGTCAGCTAGGCTACCAGCTAAATAATATGATGGAACACCCACCACCAATCCAATCCAAAGACTAGCCATTTCCCACCCGGAAAATGTGCGTTGACTTTGGGTAGTTGGTTTGAGGTCATCATTTGTAAGGGTCGGATCTGAAACGAAGTCAAAGTTGGCACCTAGGGAGCTTGATATGTGATTTTTTGACGCCATTATCGGGGTGACCACAGAACATGGTCTGCAGAGGGTGATGGAGTTGAATTTGAAGGGTCTTCGGAGGGTGGTCGATACGACGATCCGGCTCGTGGGTTTTTGAAGTGAAGGCTGATGGGGAGGGAGATGGAGGTGTAGGTTAAAACACCTAGACACCATTGTGATTACAGCCTAGTAGGTTAGGGAGATGGAGTAGAAGGAAGGTGTGGTTGAGGAATTGGGATAGTTGATGTGTGACTGTTTATGCTTGACTTGTCATATTCATTACTTTGATGGGGTTCTAATGTTCTATGATTGAATGTTCAATGATTCTGTTAAGCGGGTATCTCGTGGTGGTTAGTGGTTTCTGTCAAATGATTCTCTTCATGTATTATGTACTTCTAGTGGATTCTTTACGTTTGATTTATACATAAAGGCACTATATAAATTTCTGAATTTCTCACCATACTCCACTTTCTTTTTTCAATAGGTCTTGCTTAGGATTGAGATATCTGTTTTATCTCTAGATCCAAATACTGTCACATGGTGACAGTAGGGACAAACTTTGTGCATTTCCTTAGTAACGTGTCTGCATTTTGTATCTATTTGCCCCGTTTCAAGGTTTAAGATGGATGAGAATGTGCTTTTCTTTTCATTTATTTTTTTGGCTCTATCCTTGCGTCATTTGTGTTTAGGCTTACATAGTTACAACTTACATGTTTCAAGCGATTAAAAAGGAAAAAAATTCGGAGGTTCTCCCATTTAAAATCTCTAAAATTTTTTACTACGGAAATTTTAGATCAGAAAGTCTCATTGAAGACGAACATATCCCTCACAAGCGAAGACGGGTCAAGTAATATCCAAGTGGGTAGATAAGACAAAAGCAAAATGCTACTCCCTGGGCATTCTGCTTTTGTGTTATATAACCACTTGGGTATTACTTGACCCGTTTTCAGCTTGTGACAGATATGCCCGTTTTCAATGAGAATTTGTGAGTTTAGATATGGTTGGAGCCTTGGGAGTTATTTTTACTGTGGTGCCAAACTTCCTTTACCTTTTCTTCTTAGGTTATGTGTTCACTTGTTAACTCTGCCAATTTATAGGATGACGGGTGCGTTTGGCTTTGGAGTGTTAGTTTCTGCTCAACTATAGATAAATCTTACTTATAGTTTATCGTTCTGAATTGAAGGTCTTTCAAAGCTTGGAATTGATGGTTGGGATAGACA
Organism: Silene vulgaris; assembly: GCA_036897335.1. Taxonomy (NCBI): domain Eukaryota; kingdom Viridiplantae; phylum Streptophyta; class Magnoliopsida; order Caryophyllales; family Caryophyllaceae; genus Silene; species Silene vulgaris. The sequence continues at coordinate 9,846 of JAYMSF010002295.1, forward strand.
TGGTAGTCCGGAGAGGATGATACTTATTTTCACAAGTCACTTGAGGATGACGGTGATTTGTTACGGGTGGTCAAATATGGGTGAATGATACTTGTGGTTTATGTCGGAAGTTAGTGATGGAATTGGGGATTAAGAGAGGGTGGACATGGCGGTGGCTTAGGGTGAGATTATGAGTTGTATAGATCGTGTCAAGTATTAGTGTCTTAAATACCTCGCAAGTAGACCTGTCAATCGGGTCAAACGGGCGGGTTACGGGTTCGGGTAAAATACGCGCGGGTTTATTTCGGGTTTGGAAAATACGGGTTTATACGGGTTTGAGTCGGGTTTAGGGTCAAAAACGGGTCAGATTAACGCCTTTTTAAAAAAATTCATTTTCCTTAGTTCTACTTATAAATACATAATTATTCTAAAAAAATTATTATTATCTAGTTTAATATATGATATTAGTAAGATTAAACATTTTTCTTCTTAATCTATTCAATATCACACCGTTATACGAACGGGTCGATACGAGTTTCAGGTCGGTTTGTTTAAAAAAAACGGGTTGGTCAACATCTTTTTTAAAACCTCGAATCATCATCATCATCATTGCCCTCACTAACTCGCTAAGTACGACACTGAGACTCAAATAAGATGACAATGATGACGTGGCATGT
>JAYMSF010002296.1:0-10498 GCA_036897335.1 Silene vulgaris
GGCAAGAGGCCGCTCCAAGGACTTGAACCTGTGACCTCACGGTCACAAAGCAACACCTTAACCGGTGCGCCAAGGCTCCCCTCACTAGCCTAATCACAATAACAGAGAAAAAACTCTTGACTGTCATAAGATACTATGATCTTTCTAATCTGCCAAGTAGAACTTGACCATGTTTCTTTCTTTCATATCAGACGACAAAATTTACAAATCAGCACTTCCAGAAGAAAGTTAAATGAGAAGGGGTAAAAGACTATAGTGGTCAACACCAACACTAGAAATAGAAATCTTATTTTCAAAATATACTGACCGGGCTAGTGGGTGTACCAAATCCTCTCTACAGTTTGAGCTCCTTACTGACTCGAAAACTACTTTGAAAATACCATTCACGTACAACTACAAGCCAGTCTGAATAAAATAAGGTATTAGGTGTTTTCATAAATGTATATATATAGTTCACTACTCTTAAGTATCTCAACACACAGAGTAAAACATAGTAAGATAAGCAAGATGGAGTCCCAGAACATAAAATGGTGTTTCTTAGGATTTTCTATGTTCATTACATTTGCAGCTTGTCTAGCAAAACCAGAAACCCACTTTCATAACTTTGAGGTATGTCGCTTCTGAGTTCTGTCTAAACTAGACGCGGTTTATTTTATGCGCGTTAAGCTGCAGGCTATCATCATTATCATCTCTCATGTTTGTTAAACAGATCACACCAACACCAGTGAGTAGATTGTGCACAACCCAGCACATAATGACAGTTAATGGTCAATATCCAGGTCCGACCCTGGAAGTTCGTGATGGAGACACCTTAGTCATCAAAGTCACTAATAGAGGCAAATACGACATCACTCTTCACTGGTAAGTATGGGGTACTACAATAACTAACAATGCATATCTTCATACTATAAAAAAATGTGTGTAAACATTATTGTGAGTATATTTCCTACCTTCACATTTCTGATATTCAACTTAGGCATGGAATCCGGCAAATGAGAACGCCATGGGCAGATGGACCTGTATACATTACACAATGCCCAATTAAACCGGGAGGAACCTACACATACCGGTTCACAATAGAAAACCAAGAGGGCACTCTTTGGTGGCACGCACATAGCAAATGGCTGAGAGCTACAGTTTATGGGGCTCTAATTATATACCCCAAGCTGGGATCTTCATACCCCTTTCCAAAGCCCGCAAGAGAATTTCCTATCCTTCTAGGTAAAGGGAATACTCCCAACATGCTCATACTATCAAAAATGTGAAAAATATAATAGTTGTGAGTACGACTAACTTTCTGAAAATGTTTTTTAACAGGAGAATGGTGGAACAGAGACCCAATGCACGTGCTTCGACAGGCTACTATAACAGGAGCAGCACCAAATATCTCTGATGCATATACTATCAATGGTCAGCCTGGCGATCTCTATAGATGCTCAAGCACAGGTTGGTCTAGCTATAATTCTTCCCGTCTAAACTAGATGCAAAAATGTCGCACCAAGCAACGCTGGATATCTGTAGCTTACTTGATTTGCAACACCATAATGCGGAAACTTGAAGACGACACAATCTAAGATGTAGAACCTAAATACAATGAAGACCTTTATCGTTGTTAGCTTTACAAAAAGACCATTATCTTTCATAACAGAGCAAAATAAGGGTATACAAAAAGCTGATATATATGGAGTAGCTGTTAAAAGACAATTTACCTCAAAATAAGAGCTTGATATCATGACTACTTTAACTGCCATGCATGCAGGTACGACAATATACCCAGTGCAGGCTGGTGAGACGATTCTTCTTCGAGTCATCAACGCTGCACTCAATCAACAGCTGTTTTTCGCAATTGCTAACCACCAAATGACAGTTGTAGAGGCAGATGCGGCTTACCATAAGCCCTTTACCACCAATGTCATCATGATTGGACCAGGTCAAACCACCAATGTCTTAGTCACTGCTAATCAACCAGCTGGAAGCTACTACATGGCAGCTACAGCCTATGCTAGTGCCCCCGGCATCGCCTTTGACAATACCACCACTACAGCAATTCTTGAATACAGTTCTCCCCAAAGTAAAGTTCAAAGAGGAGGTCAACCCATACTTCCACAACTACCAGTGTGGAACGATACCAACACTGCAAATGCATTCACTGCCCGATTCAGAGGTCTTAATTCAAAGGGAAAGGTCCCACTTGAGATTGATGAGAACCTATTTTTTGCTGTTGGTCTAGGCGTAATTAACTGTTCCCAGCCAAACTTTCGATGCCAAGCCCCTAACAACACTAGGTTCACAGCAAGCATAAACAATGTGTCTTTTGTACTGCCAAAAAGAAATTCAATATTGCAAGCCTTGTACCAAAATACACCTGGTGTCTTCACCACAGACTTCCCTCCAGTGCCCCCAGTGCAATTTGATTACACTGGAAATGTACCTCGAGGGTTGTGGACACCTGTTCGAGGGACTAAAGCATACAAGGTGAAGTTTGGATCTAGCGTACAGATTATTCTTCAGAACACAAATATCTCAACAATTGAGGACCACCCAATGCATCTTCATGGTTATCACTTCTTTGTTGTTGGGACTGGGAAAGGTAACTTCAATCCAAGTACAGATCCAGCAAGATTCAATCTGGTTGACCCACCCGTACGAAACACAATAGGAACGACACCTGGAGGGTGGGTTGCCATACGGTTTATAGCCGATAATCCAGGTATATCACCAGCAATTTAATTCTCAGTGGTTTCCTTTTTGCACTTTGTACGTAACTATTCTGTCATATCACTTCCAGGATATGGTAATACACTTATACTAATCTTCCATTTCTTCTTGATTGCTCCACAGGCGTTTGGCTGATGCATTGTCACCTTGACGTTCATATTGGTTGGGGTTTGGCTATGGTCTTCTTGGTTGAAAATGGTGTTGGTGAATTACAGTCGATAGAAGCTCCTCCATTAGATCTTCCTCAGTGTTAAGTAAAAGCTTCTAAAATGAAATCTATGAGATGGTCTACATACAAACAGAGAGTTACAGAGTACTTTTTTTTTCCTTGTGTATGTCTTTAATTAATTCCAACGCTCTAAAACTAGATCAGGTTCATAAGGATACCATGTAAATTTATTGTTTTGAATGCGAGATGTTTGTTGTATACATTAGTAAGCTCTTTCGAGGTCTCTTCCCCCCTCATTTTGCACATTTCACTCGTGTCTCAGACAATTAAATGAGTCAACATGACCAACACAACAGAGGAAACTATAAGCAAACACAGTTTATGAGGAACTAAGAGCATAAAACACAATGTCACATGCATCAATGATTCGACAGCCAACTCAGTTTATGTGGAACAAACTCAAGTGCACTAGATGCCCTTGTAAATGTGTTTTATAATCCAAAGAGATCGCCGCATGCCACTGTAAACTGTTACTTTTAATACCAATTCACGTTCGAGCATTGGCAAACTCAGCATATGTAAAAGAGAAACTAAGACACCAAATTAGTGCTAAATCTCATTAGAAAAGAGATTGAACAACAGTCATTGAGTTAACTTAGCACAAGGTTATTCATAGCTCAGCTAGAGAGTAGAGACTTGCATACTTGTATGCAACACATAGCGCATCCTAGTAAGCCAGTAGGCAACAAAATTCAAAGAAAGAGAATCATTGTGTATGTATTGGCACCGAATAGAGCAGAAATGTACGCGAATCCTCTCATAGGAAAAATGTGCAAGAATTAGAGTTAGAGGTTCAACAGCAATAGAGCAGCACTCAGATAACAAGGCGCATGACGGCATGAGGGAGTAAAGACTCCAAATAATGCAAATTAGGTTTAAATCCCATGCGTACAACTGAAACAAAAAGTCCACAAGATAGCACTAGTAATACGGCTACTTGAGAAACAGCATCAAATCATCTACCAGCACATATATTTAAGCTTCGTCGCTTCCAAGAGTTTCATTTGTAGAACAGAAGTGAATAAATGATCGAAATAACTTAAAACTGACTTTCAACATTATTATGGATAAATGTTAAAAATAAAAAATGAGCAAACCGTGATGATTATCAGCAAGTGAGGCGTTGATCTAGAATCCGGCATTGTCGGTCTACAATTGATCACCGTTGTCTTCGTTGCCGGATTAATTAAGTTAATCACCAAATGCTCAAATCTCAATCGCTATGTTAATACTTAAATGTTACTCCTATCTAACAACTGACTAACTATGATTGCTCAATCTTCAACTCCAATTACTAACCTTTCTCTTTTTCTAGTACAACACTGGAGTTTGAGAAATTCCAGGTAAACAGCATGGGCACTGGGCCACTGGGGAGAGCCGCGGTTTTCATAGTATACTATTGGCTTCATGTTAAGGCGCTGCTCCTCGATTTTAGATTTTAGATAACTATGGAACTCAGGAACTGTCACCACTTGTCTCTAACTCTCTATCAGGTAAATGAGTGAATCCAGATCTATACTATTTACCTGTAAACTATGTAAATCAGGCCCGTCTACTCTTTTTGTAATTTCTGATCCGTCATTCCGTCCTAAGACTTTAAAGTCGGGAGGAATACGGTGGCGCAATAATATTGCTAGAATTTATCCAGCAGATGCACATGAATATGTAATCACTATCAATTTCCATCCAAGAGCAACAACCTTAGCGGAGGCCGGATTAGGATCATAAATATACGTATTACCGAGTTTTTACTAAAATGAAAAAATCACCTCCTCAGCTAGGATGAAACCGAAAGTACACAGGCAAATTCGGAAAAGTCAGAGAGATTACTAATCTTCTTATTCTCAAGCTCAACATAAAAAAGATTATTTAACCTATCCAAAATAAGCATGTTTTTAATGGCGGTGTTCTGTTTCAAGTTTCAACTCTGTCGCTCTACTTAAATGTCAAATATTAACATACTTCAACTTCTAACAACTACTATACTATGTTTCAACCTGCTCTTTTGTGGGTGAAGGTAGGTGTAGATACTTTTGATTTTGTTGAAATGAGATTATTATAACCTCGATTTGTTCTTTAATTCTTCTGAAAACCTATGACAGTTGACGAACCCAGTTTGATCATACTCAAATGAGAATGTATTAATCGTATTAACACAAATACAAAACCACTAGCTAAAATCAATCTTCAAGATAAATAAGCACCGAGTTTAGCACGGAGTATAATATTGAGTTAAGTTGAACAAATACAAATCAAACAACATTCGAAAAGTCAAAAGAAATGAAATATCACTGTTGGGTTAGTTACCAGTGTTAGTATGACACCAATATTGGCTCCCTTACATGAAAACCAGTTTTCTTTTTTCTGAATTTATACTTATTTATATAATGCAAGCGCGATGCACAAAAATCATTGTACTTACTCACAAAAAGTTTAAGAAAAAAAATCATAGATACTCCGCAGTAGAAATCATAATATAACCTGTAAACTAATAAGAGGATTAGGTTATACTGAATACTTGGGAATAAAAGGATTAGGTTATACTCCATGGTGATTACCGTCTTTATACGGGTCTATTGTAGAAAATACGACTAGAAAAGCAATATGTATACAGTAAATTTCTGGTGTTGGAGTTGCTCGCTTACCAAAGCACGCCTTTTCTATTTGTGATTCTTGTCATTGGTTAAACATTAGCCTTTGTGAAATATTCTCAGAATGGTTGTCATTTATATATCTTCTTGGTCAACCAATCTGTTTTTAAACACCAAACACAACCAAATTCAACCCCACAATCATTGCCATATTGCAAGCGGAAAATTATTTGGTGAAAATTGAAACTCTTGTACATGTCAAGCTTCTTACCCAAAAGAAAAAAAAAAAAGATGTATTTGTATCAGTAACTACTTGCTTTAGAAATTCTTATATAAAAACGGTCTTGCAAAACAGACCAATACTTCATAATAAAAGAGTTAGAAATTCTCCAAGTAACTTGATTATATGGGTAGTTAAATTGGTTGGTCTAACGTTATATTAACATGAGACCGTCGTTCAAAAGATTAACCAGTTAAAAATAGACATTCATCAATCTTATATGTACTAGCTAAACTATCACGAGATTTGTTGTTTTCCTGATTATCGGAGCACTTGCTCTAAAACCTAGTACCTAGTGGCGGGCTCGAATAAACAGAGGACTCACTAGCATAAACATGACACAGCATATAACTAGTATATACAGAGGACTCACTAGCATAATCACAACAGAGCAAAACTATTGACATTATTATAAGATACTACTCATATGATCTTCTGAGTGACGGTATGCAAAGTAAGACTCTACCTAGTTTCTTTCATATTAGACGTGAAAGTTTACAAATTGAACACTTCCAGAGAAAAGAATGTAATGGTCGAAAATCTTATTTTCAAATTATTTATCTTCAAAATATACTGACCAGGCTAGTGGGTGTACCAAATCCATCCTCTCTACAGTTTGAGCTCCTTACTGACTCAAAAACTACTCTGAAAATACTATTCACGTACAACAACTTGCCCGTCTAAATAAAATAAGGTATTAGGTGTTTTTATAAATGTATATATACTCTACTACTCTTTAGTATCTCAACACACAGAGTAAAACATACAAAGTTAAGCAAGATGGAGTCCCACAACATAAAATGGTGCGTCTTCCTAGGATTATCTATGTTCTTTGCATTTGCAGATTGTCTAGCAAAATCAGAAACACATTTTTATAACTTCGAGGTATGTCGTTTCTGAGTTCTGTCTAGTGTAGTCGAGATTTTTCTTTCATGCGCATTAAAATGCAGGCTAACATCTTTACCATCTCTCATGTTTGTTAAACAGATCACACCAACACCAGTGAGTAGATTGTGCACTACCCAGCACATAATGACAGTTAATGGTCAATATCCGGGTCCGACTCTGGAAGTTCGTGATGGAGACACCTTAGTCATCAAAGTCACTAATAGAGGCAAATACGACATCACTCTTCACTGGTAAGTATGGGGTACTACAATAACTAACAATGCATATCTTCATACTATAAAAAAATGTGTGTAAACATTATTGTGAGTATATTTCCTACCTTCACATTTCTGATATTCAACTTAGGCATGGAATCCGGCAAATGAGAACGCCATGGGCAGATGGACCTGTATACATTACACAATGCCCAATTAAACCGGGAGGAACCTACACATACCGGTTCACAATAGAAAACCAAGAGGGCACTCTTTGGTGGCACGCACATAGCAAATGGCTGAGAGCTACAGTTTATGGGGCTCTAATTATATACCCCAAGCTGGGATCTTCATACCCCTTTCCAAAGCCCGCAAGAGAATTTCCTATCCTTCTAGGTAAAGGGAATACTCCCAACATGCTCATACTATCAAAAATGTGAAAAATATAATAGTTGTGAGTACGACTAACTTTCTGAAAATGTTTTTTAACAGGAGAATGGTGGAACAGAGACCCAATGCACGTGCTTCGACAGGCTACTATAACAGGAGCAGCACCAAATATCTCTGATGCATATACTATCAATGGTCAGCCTGGCGATCTCTATAGATGCTCAAGCACAGGTTGGTCTAGCTATAATTCTTCCCGTCTAAACTAGATGCAAAAATGTCGCACCAAGCAACGCTGGATATCTGTAGCTTACTTGATTTGCAACACCATAATGCGGAAACTTGAAGACGACACAATCTAAGATGTAGAACCTAAATACAATGAAGACCTTTATCGTTGTTAGCTTTACAAAAAGACCATTATCTTTCATAACAGAGCAAAATAAGGGTATACAAAAAGCTGATATATATGGAGTAGCTGTTAAAAGACAATTTACCTCAAAATAAGAGCTTGATATCATGACTACTTTAACTGCCATGCATGCAGGTACGACAATATACCCAGTGCAGGCTGGTGAGACGATTCTTCTTCGAGTCATCAACGCTGCACTCAATCAACAGCTGTTTTTCGCAATTGCTAACCACCAAATGACAGTTGTAGAGGCAGATGCGGCTTACCATAAGCCCTTTACCACCAATGTCATCATGATTGGACCAGGTCAAACCACCAATGTCTTAGTCACTGCTAATCAACCAGCTGGAAGCTACTACATGGCAGCTACAGCCTATGCTAGTGCCCCCGGCATCGCCTTTGACAATACCACCACTACAGCAATTCTTGAATACAGTTCTCCCCAAAGTAAAGTTCAAAGAGGAGGTCAACCCATACTTCCACAACTACCAGTGTGGAATGATACCAACACTGCAAATGCATTCACGGCCCGATTCAGAGGTCTTAATTCACAGGGAAAGGTCCCCCTTGAAATTGATGAGAAGCTATTTTTTGCTGTTGGCCTAGGAGTCATTAACTGCTCCCAGCCAAACTTCCGGTGTCAAGCCCCTAACAACACTAGGTTCACAGCAAGCATAAACAATGTGTCTTTCGTGCTGCCAAAAAGGAATTCAATACTGCAAGCCTTGTACCAAAATACTCCTGGTGTATTCACCACAGATTTCCCAGCAGTGCCCCCAGTGCAATTTGATTACACTGGAAATGTACCTCGAGGGTTATGGACACCTGTCCGGGGGACAAAAGCATACAAGCTGAAGTTTGGTTCGACCGTTGAGATTGTTCTTCAGAACACAAACATCTCGACAATTGAGGACCACCCAATGCATCTTCATGGGTATCATTTCTTTGTTGTTGGGAGTGGGAAAGGTAACTTTAATCCAAGTAGGGATCCAGCAAGATATAATCTGGTAGACCCACCGGTACGAAACACAATAGGAACGACAGCAGGGGGGTGGGTTGCCATTCGATTTATAGCGGATAACCCAGGTAAGTGAGCAGCAACTTAATTTAGTGATATCAGTCGTAGGATATGGGATATGGTAAATTGGTAATACTAATGTTGGATTTGTTGTTGATCACTGACACAGGGGTTTGGCTGATGCATTGTCACCTTGACGTTCATATTGGTTGGGGTTTGGCAATGGTGTTCCTGGTTGAAGATGGTGTAGGAAAATTGGAGTCGATAGAAGCTCCTCCACTAGATCTTCCTCAATGTTAAGTAAAACTTTGATTAAATTTATTAGATGTAATATATGGTTTGAATTGATTCAAATGGATAGCATGCATGTAAAATAATAGTGGTATATTGTTTTGAATGTACACACAAACTAGTAAAGTCTTTGAATGTAGCCTCCCTCCTCATGTTGCACATTTCAGTTCAAGTATGTGACAGTTAAAGGGATGAAGACGAACAACACAATTGCGGAAAATATAAGCAAACAGAGTTAATAAGGAACAAACCAGAATCTGTTATGCATCAATGGTTTAACAGCGATGACTAAACCAAGTGAGGCGATGTGTAAATGAATAACTTATCCCCTCATTGTAATGGCAACTCAGGTACAAGCAATCAAGCATAGACAAAGTCCGCATATGTAAAAGAGACACTAAGAATACTAATTAGTACTAAAACTGATTAGATAAGAGATTCAACAAACTGTGTTTGAGTGAAGTTAGCACAATATTAGCATATAGCTCGGGTCAAAACTGGCATACTGTATGCACCAATTTTCAGTATGTCTAGGCAGAAATGTAAAAAGTGCAAGAATTAGAGCAGGGAGGTTCAACAGCACTCAGATAACAGTCCGTAACACGGCCAATGAGGGATTAAGGACTCCGTAAGAATAGCATTAATAAACTGGGCTACTTGAGAAATAGCATCAAATCATGTTCTATCACCACATATAATTAAGCTTCGGAGAGTTTAATTAAACACACATGAATAAACAAACAATAGAAATATAAGTTAAAAAGGAATCCGTTTTTGAAATAATGCTTAAAAATAAAAGATTAGTCAATTTGGGTCGGATTGAAAAACATATATCAAAATGGTGTCCACGTAGGCTCGTTTTTCACGAACCTGGTCGCAGGGAAACACGCCATACGTATTGGCGTGTTTGGTGGGTGTAAACACGCCATACGTAATGGCGTGTTTCATTGTTCAATTTTTGTGCTAAAGCAGAAGGTTCTGTAACTTGGGAGAGGTAGACACGCCACTACGAATGGCGTGTTTATAGCCTAAAACACGCCAATACGTATGGCGTGTTTCACCAGTCTTATTTTTGGTCCCAAGTCAGTAGCCACTGGACCTGGGAAAGGGAAGACACGCCATTGCGTATGGCGTGTTTTAAGCTGTAGACACGCCAATACGTATGGCGTGTCTTTGCAGTTTCATTTTTTTTTAAAAAAACAGATTCGTTTCACATAGGCCAATTCTATTTCCACTATTAAACCTGCAAATTAAACTCAGCAACCCAACACAAGGGGCAGAAGCAAACTCAACAATGCAAACTCAAAGACGCAAAATTAGAGAAAGCTATTGTCTATATAAATAACCAAAATATCAACTACATTATCCGCACAAGGGGTTGAGTTAAAAACAAAGTTTACCATCTAAAATGTCAACTAAATTATCCGTCTAAACTATTACATGAACATTAAAGCTTCTTCAATTCTTCT
>JAYMSF010002297.1:0-10498 GCA_036897335.1 Silene vulgaris
AATATAATTAAATACCTAAAGTTCAGGTGACGTTGACCATAGAGTTCCAGCTTCATGTTAGATTATGCCGGCCTAAATCTTTTTGGTTTTTAATTATATTTCAAGCTTGAAGCTACATAGGTACCAGAAGGATCCACCTTTTCATTTAATAGGGAACAAGAGTTTACATTTTAAACCCTAATAAACATGGTCAAAAGCCATGAAGTTTTGAAGTTTCTATTAGGAAGTACTTTGTGACAAAACATACATATGGTAGCATACACCAATTAGCCTTGGAATAATTGACAATCAAAAGATGATGGATAATCGAATTACCTTAATGCCTTGACACCCATATCTATTAGGTAGGCTTGTCGCTCTTCATTGCCAGTAGAGGCTTGCTTCAGTTCCACAGTATAGCTACCAATATCATCATGTATGTTACCGGCTCCCGCACATCTATGAAGGCAGCAAAGACTATTTAATAGAGGTTAAGTCTAAAGTTATTATACCCATTATGCTAATTAATTAGATGCGGAGGAAGAAGCAAAGCATGAACGTTAAATTACTTGATACAGTAAGTACTATGGAATACATGAGATATGCGAGATATTTTAAAAGATTGGCTAGGCAGTCCACATAGATTATACAGTGAGTTGGGCCGGATCTTGCGGTGATGAGAAGTCTATGGTAAAGCACAACAGTTACTATCAATATCTTAATCTTACTTGACAATTACGAGATTGTGACTTCATGATAATGATACTATGCCTATTGGATTCTCTCTATCCTTCCAATGTTCACTCCTCGGACAACTCCAAGACACCAGTTGTTTTTATACGAGTGTTTTAAAAGATAACAGAAGGGAAGGAGTAGCTCCTTTAAAGCGCAAAAATCCTAACTATATTTACATAAATGCTCGCCTAATTACCCTTTTATTGTGTCAAAGAAGCCACAAGGGAGTACAAGATGCTAACCTTTCTATGATACTGTCAACACACGCTTTACTCCTAGGCCCATGAGGAAGAACTCTCATGAGGCTGAGAATGTCCCTATAATCTCCTGACTTGAGTGTGGCTTCACCAGATGCTGAATAAGACAACGTATCAGGTACAGGAAGCGGAGACTGATTGACAGCCAAAGAGCAAGAAGCATCATGTTGCACATTTAGACCAGCGTCAAGTCTTATGCAAATGATTACCATAGCATAAGCCACCCCTCCAAATCCTGTATGCGACACATACAAATAGCACCCTGCGGAGCTGCAAGTGAAAGTAACATAGCTCAATAAATAAAGATTTCCCTCACAAGTGAGAAACATCCTTGACATGGGAAAAGAAAAAAAGCAGTCTACGTCACTCACTCGTCTTTGCAGTACTGGATCGCATCAATGTCAGAAGACAAAGCTTCTCTCTCCCTTGTTAAAGGTATTCTCTGGTATACTATATCAAAGCCTTCGTCCTTAAGTGTAGCAAAAACTTCTGCAGGAGTCTTAACATCTTCGGTGAAGATATTCTCCCAGTATCCAACAACACTAGATTGATTCAGCGTTGGACTGTATTCTTCTCTATGCAAAAGCATACGTCCACCAGATTGAGTAACCTCCAATATTATATCTTCTTTCAGTCGTGTCTCCATATGTTCCACCTTTATAATTAAGGGGGAAGAGCAGGATCATTAAGCCTAGTAACCTTTGCTCAAGGGTACTTTACACAGGCAAATGATGCATACTGTAAAAGGAATTAATGGAACATACCACTGGACCAGTAATTCCCACATGCTTCAGTGTATCAACAGGTTTGTTCAATTCCCTGAGCACAAAAGGTATGCCATTGATGTAAACCACCGCCTCCTCTCTCAAATCAGTTATCACTACTTTTTTCCCACTTGCAGCAAATCCCTTGGAAACCAGGAAAGACAACATTTCCTTAGCACCAGTGATTGTAGGAGTGGCCATGCTGTAGACAGGGTATCCTGGCACCTAGGTAGTATCAGACGCGAATACGAAACTGTGACTTGTGAACATAGTAAGACTTGGTAAAACATAAGAAATTATAAAGCTTGTGAACATAGTAAGACTTGGTAAAACATAAGAAATTATAAAGTAAATACCGACATACCTCATAAACATGAGGTGCCCCGTGTATCTGTATGTTGCTCGAAGTTCTCTGACCAGGAAAGAAGTACATTTTTAGTATAGAACCCTTCCCCAGCACTGAGCCATTTCGAGCCCGGATAATAGCCTCCATTACTGCATCTCCATGCTGAGTCTCATATGGTGTTCGCAGGTCTTCCTAAATCATGAAAGCCAAATAATTAGCACAATAAATTAAAAGGGGCCTAATCTCCTATCTACTCAAAGAATTCCTATCTACTAAAAGAATAGGTGATCTTAAAAAATTTCCCTCCAAAATGCATATTTTTGAATAAGGAAACTAATAACAATAAGTTCATTCACTAAATAAGGAATCGAATAATTACAATTTATTTCATATTATTTCATTAAAATCTTTTCATCAAATTATATTATTTTCATTAAACTCTATTATAATATTTTAATTAAAATAAAATAAAACCGATATAAACTGTAAGTTGCTAAATCTTTTGTTGATGCTATTATTAAATAATGAACATGTCATACTCTGAATAAAAACAACACTGTAAATCGATATTATTAGTTTCGTGACACAAAAAATAAAAAATAAAAATGAGAAAAATTTATAAATTGAAATTATTAGTTTTATGGTACTTCTACAAAATATTTTATGGGTCTAAACTAGTGAGTGATGAAAACTATAGCAGCCCATATTTGTGTCCTTTTTTTAGGACGTAACACATAAGCCAAAGGAGACATTACAGGAACAGTGAAGAATCGTCCTGGGCGCAATCTTATGCTCCATTTCATTGCTTGGACTTCTGATCTTTGCTGCAACCAACTCTTGAACGTCATCTTGCATTCTCCTTGGCCACAAAATCCATCAAATGCTTCACTTCCGAGATACGCTGAAAATGCAATTAAACGAAAATACCGCTCTAAGTACTCAGCACCACGGTTTAAGGCAACCCTTCTAACTCTTGGCTCAACTCGCTGCAAGTTGAATAATTCGCGATATCGCAGGACAGCATCCCGTATATTCTGCAGAGCTGAACATCTATCAATAACAGCATCTAATGCCTCTCTACATTCAACCCCATTATCAAATAATCTAGTGATTTTCCACAAGAGTAATATATCATTGATGCCAAAAGCACGGCTTGACTTTCTGCCTGTTCCAAGATCAACTCTAGAACTCGACACAACTTCATCACTCACAGTCTCTTCACCACTTGACGAACTATCATCCATTACACAATTTGACCAGTCATCAGACAGAATTCGTATAGGCTTCCCATAATCTATTCTAAGTTTGAGTAGGCAGGCTATCACTGTGCCCGTTGTCGTCCTTCCTCTGCCCATCTGTACAAGAATGAAAAGATATTCAAAATCCCCTTAAAGTGAACTCGTTGCAAAAGTCAACGACATTTGCACCCACAAATGAACATACCTGGCAATTGAACACAAAAGCAGTGTCCTTTGAAGCTGAAGCCACATTTTTAGACAATGTATCGAAATCAGAACTCTTTGGAGCTTTTCCATCAGTTATAGGGACACGTGCATACTTCACTTGATATCCCTCAGCCTCCAGGCAACTAAAAACTTCACGTGGTGTTTGAACTAAGTCAGAATTGACATGTTCCCAGGCATCATATATTTGGCCGTCGTCTGTTTCATGGATAACCATAATAGCACCTCCAAAGCGTTCAGATTCACACAGAATATCCTGCTTAAGTCGAGCTTCCATTCTCTCTACTCTCTCACAATCAATTCCCTGGACGGAGTATACATACAATCAGTAACCAGAAGAAAGACCCAATAGGTTACTCTTGCACAATTCATTGCAGAAATCAAGACCCTTGAACAAATCCATCAAGCTTCACAATAGTCAGCCAAATGCAGCTAATTGAATCTACCAACAAGAACTATAACTGAATATATTTTCCAGCCATACAATTTTGGATTTCATATCTGCATTATCTCAAGTTCACAAAGAAAATGCACAGAATAACTATAGATCTGTGCCAGCATACAGGTAGATAAAAGTTTTGGAAAAAAAATTATATACGTACTGTGTATTCCAACATGTTCTTATAAGGTCTTTCAACTTCACGAAGCACAAATGGCTTGCCATTGATGTAGATAACAGGCTCCTCTCTCATGTTGTGCCAAAAGACAGGACTGCCTGCTCTTGAGCTACCAACTCGCTGAATAACAGAACGAATGCCATCAATCGTTGGATTTGCTACGCCATATACAGAAAACCCAGGGACCTCTCTGAAATTTGGAGCACCTTCTACCCTCTCCGGCAAAGTCGAGTTTTGACACCCTGGACAATGGTCACTTTTTAAAACTGTTTGACTGCCCAGTACCGCTCCATTTCTCAGTGCAGCAACAACGCTCATTTCATATGGACGGCCATTTGCAGATTCGGCTAACTTCATAAGGGATTTTTCTGCATTAAGATAACCTAGTGCACCCATTGGGTCTCTCCGCAACAACCTGCACCACATTGAGTTAGGAGAACCATCATCCAAGAAAAAGACAACTATTTGAAATGCATTTGTATTTGCCTACATACCTACGAAGTATGCTATAGAGTTCTGGCCTTGCTCTCATCCACTCAGCAAAACTACACTCCACAGTTGATGTGACAGCACTCTTGGTGTGAAGATACACAGCGAAACATATTAGAAAATAGTATCTCTCCAAATACTCCACAAAAAAGGAAAGTGACGCTTCTCTTTTCATCTCATCTGGTTGGTGTAAAATACTGTTGCGATAGGTCGCTATAGCTTCTCGTAAATTCTGCAATGATGATAAATGACATAAATTAGGTGCGACCTACCACCACTACCAAGGAGTCATAATGGGTGTATGATCAGTAATTAAGTATAACCCTAATCAAGTACTCCTTTTTGATGGAAACAGACATGTTTAGACATAGTCTGCAAATTAAAATACAATGTCTCACTTATTACATTTGGGGCTAGTATCCCAGACAGCACTTTATTGGTAGTTGGCAAATCCTCACATCCCTTTACTAATGTGACCAATATCAGTATCCCGGGGAATATAAAGAGGATAGGGGAAAAGTGCAAGGTATGAGCCACAAACATTCACCATGATCTTTTAGTATACACACGATTTGCCATTTATCCATTGATCCCATGCCAAATTGAATTGACAAGTGTGCCACTTTCAGGCATAATGTTTCATGGTAAGGCTTTAGATAAAATGTTCAGTTTAAAGATAAATCTATTGTTCATAATATACAACCTCGCTCACTTATTTCATAATGTCGTTTTTTAATCTTGAAACCTCATTATTTTTATCTTGAGACCTCCCGAATCTGATCATAACCTAAAATCACGACTATCACATAAGAGAATTTTACTACTTTGCGAGCTAGACCTGAACTGCTATAGTATACCAGAAAATATAATCAATCACAGAAAACCAAAGACCGAACAATTGGGGAATAGACAAATGGGCCTCAAGATTAACAAGCTGTTTCGATCATTCGTAGAAAATTAAACCTCAAACACACATCAAACATGTAAAAAATTATCAATAGTATTGATGGGTTAACACCGTCAGTAAGAGCATGTAACAGCAGCCATAAAAGAAACCACGACTAAAAGAATAAAAGAGACGGTGGGTCATTGTCGAAACCACAGTTAAATAGATTGACACACAATGAGTCACTGATGTAATTGAAAATTCTACAGTGGAGACGCTGCATAAGTAACACTCCCGCCATCCCATTCAACTATCCCTTTTGAGCTGGAGGTCATGTACAGTGTATAAGATTTTGTGGTAAACTATCTGGAGCGTATAATTTGGGATAGTGACTATCTTTGCGTCGTTTAGAAACAAGACAAATATGAACAAATATGAGATTAACTTGAATAAAACCGAGAGCAAAACAGGGGAGAAAGTGTTTGTGGAAACAAAAATATCATTGGAAGTCTAATGAGAGGTAACTGACATTACCTGCATAGAAGCACACCTGTCAATCACTTTGTCCACCTGTCTTTTACCTTCCACTCCTCCCTGAAAACATTCATTAAAAGACTCTCAAATGTGTATTCCATGAAAATATTCATGTAATAAGATGTCATTCATGAGAAAGGGGAAGGGGGAATATCGCACCTCTAAAACACGAATCAAGCTTCTAATGACAGTATATTCCCCCCTACGAATTGCCTCCTCTGAGCTAAGCAGGCTATCAGCACCATTGTTCATATCAGAAACTCTTCCAATGGAAATACTCCTACTAATACCTGTTGACATCAATGGTCACAACTCGCTCATGCCACGGCAAATTGTCCTTGGCTGTCCAAGTACCAGGTATACCGCTATCTCTTATAGATATCTTATACCTTCAAATCAATTTTTTTTTAATAAAACTAAAAAGATATCCCCTTAACTGTTTTCTGTAGAAAGTGAGAGGAAAAAAAACATTCATTTATTTTATCATTCGGTTTCGAACAAAAATTAATTCTTAAAATGGGTTATTTCTCTCGGTACTCCTTTCGAACCTAGTTCATTGTAGGTAGATTTCTACAAACTCGAACCCGTTCTCGAGCCAAATCGACTCCCGAATCAATAACACTGGGACCAAATGTCGACAAAGTAGGTACGATCGTATTTAGAGGACTGTATGGCATGATACAATGGCTTGCTAGAGGTAAGCTTAGTTTGACAAAATCAGTTTTTGCGCCTATTTTATTTATGTAACTCTATTCCAAACCAAATACATGAAACATGGCACAGGATACATATCTGAAATCACAACTTCATTAAGGTGGGAAATCAAATGAGATTAGTCCAGGAATATGCCAATTACCAGAGGCTCCAATTCGGTTGAAGTAAATCAAGGTAGCAACAACCATGCCTGTTGTTGTTCGTCCACGTCCCATTTGACAATTGAAAATTATCTGAGTACTAAGCTCCTCATGAGATATCTTATTGACCTAAGATGAACAATTAAAAAGCCTCATTACTCTGTATTACATGATGAAGTAAAAAGAAGTTGGATACCAAAATACGGGAAGAAGATTAAAGGGTGATGAAAACATAAGTGCCTAAGTGCCTAACCTATACCTTCTCAAAACAAAGCATTACTATTTGGGTTTAGCATATTATTGATTATAAATAATTAACTTAAATGCAAAAATTCCTCTAAAAGATGGAGCATCATTCCCTGCTTCCCAGACAACCTCACTTATGACTTCATATCTCAGAGTTAAATTAGCTTTAGCATCACTATTTACACTGTCAAAATAAACGGATCTCAATGACAAAATAAACGAATCTCAATAGAGCCTTAAAATCAAAGATGAAATTTCTGCACGAAAACTTAGGGGATTGAGAGTAACTATCTTTGGGCTTAAAAAGTCCTTTGCCAGCTAAAGCAAGGAGGTGGGAAAATACCGATGTATCAAGAGAATTTGAAAGGTCAAATTATTAGTTGCTGAGGTGCTTGGCAATACAACCCATTCCCAAAGGCGATAAAGACCTTATGAATATGAAATATGAAAAGAATAATACAAAACATACGAAACTTCTTAAGAGAACAATTACATCCTCGGTCTTTGGTCTGCACACAACTTCTCCAAACCAAAGATAACCTCTTTTCCTCTGCAAGAATTAGCCCCCGAATCGTAAATTGTATGTTTGACAATGACCAATGTAAGGTAAAAATTAAGCTACCACTCCTGCAGACAATAATTCCTCTTCCACCCATCTCCCTTTGGTTTGTCTCGAATGCAATCACAAAATTCTTTACACGAAGAGTTTCAGCTCAAAAGGTTACAAATAATGCGCAGGAACAACGCTTGACGGGTAGCCTTTCATATATTCATGGATGACAACCACCATGCTCCTTTCCACTATTGGTTGAATTTCTTTATCCTACTTAAAAAATAATTAAATAAAAAGACAAGAAAGAGGATTCCATCATTCCTTGCTATATTGGTTGTACATTTCCTAAACAAGCATGAACCTACCAGGATATCAAAGTCGGATTCTTTAGGAGATTTCTCATCAGTCACAGGAACTCGTTCATATTTGACAAGAAAGCCCTCCAATTTTAGTTCCTCATAAACCTAGCAAAGATATTCATAAGATATAGCTATAAAGAAAAAAATGTCACATTGCCTGAGAAGCAATTTAAGTTCTTGTACACGTACCTCAAGTGGAGTTTTCACCAAATCAATAGTTACTGGCTCCCACTGATCTACCATTTGGCCATCAGGCAGTTCATCAGTGACAAGAATCTTATTTCCATATCTACAAGTGATGGTCACGTCTAGATTAAGAAAAATAGATGAAAACAACCATAAACATATAAATGAACATCAGCACAGCATAATTAAGCACCTGGCTGCCTCCAGTAAGATATCTACTTTTAATCGAGATTCCATGTCTTCCACCCTATCCCTGTTGATTCCCTAATTAACTCAAAAAAAATTAAAAAAGATAAAAAAATAAAATGGTAGAAAAGAGAAAAGTTTTGACAATTTGGCCTGGATAAGCAGGGTCATAAACTTAGTTTATCAGCAACATAAAGGACTGCATATACATCTTAACGGTAAATAAAAGATACTCCCTCCATCCATCCCATTTATATTGTCCACCTTTCCTTTTTTGGATGTTTCAAGAGGAAGTGACAAAATAATAACTTTACCACTTGAGTTAAATAAAATGGGGACAATATAATTGTGATGGAGGGAGAAGTAGTTACGTAAGTAGAAGTAATATAATTAGAAAGGGGACAATTATTTGGAAAACCGAGAGAGAAAAAGGAACAATATAAATGGGATGAAGTGAATATTTAAACAAGCTACTAAGAAATCCCCTCGGAGAAAGACTCAAGCTACATCTGGAAAACTTATGTCAGAATTAGTAGCATGGAAAAAGAAGGCTAGGCTCAGGTGGTGCGGTTTTCTTAGAAATGGTTGCTTGAGAAAGCTAACAATAACATTATCTGGCCTCTTTACAAATCTGGCTTGGGCTGTTTGGAGCTTCTGTAATAAGCGTTCATCTACGAGGGAGCACGTTGAAATATTTGGTGTTGCGCAAGGCTTGGTTAGGCTGGTGAATGATTAAAATGAGTATGCTAAATGTGTAGATAGCAGTGAAAAACAAACCAAAATGTTGAGGTTGGCTGAGGGGAAGAAACCTGGGTTGGGATGAATTAAGATTAAGGTGAGGGGGCTGGGAGCAGTTAAATGGAGATTGATAAAGTCTGTAATTCGCTCAAGTAGGCCATTATTTGTAGTCTGGAAAATTGAAAAGAGTGCAGCAAAATAGCTAAATAGAAGTAACTCCGTATGTTTTAGTTTGACAGTTGACACATACCGTATACTCAAGATTGGAGAAGGGTCTTTCAACGTCACGCAAAACAAAAGGTCGTCCGTTGATATACACCACCTGGTAACATGGTAATATAGCAAATTACGAAATTGAAATTGAAATTGAAATTGAAATAATGAATGAGAATGGAATACGGAATATACCGGTTCCTCGCGAAGGTTAATCCACAAAACATAGGTGGTTCGAGTTCCATCAGAGCAGGCTCCAATGTGTTTAAGAACATTACGGATACCGTCAATAGTAGGAATGGCAACACCATGAACATGCAAGGAATCGGCCTAAGTATTCATTATTATTGATTATTAATATTATTAGAGAAAAAGAGGATGAAATTTGAAATAATAAAAAGAAATAATAACCTGACGGTAATTGGGAGCACCATCAATGTTGGGAGAAAGGCGTTTGTTGTGGCAGCCTGGAAAATGGTCGCTCTTTAAGATGGTCTTCTTGCCAAGTACGGATCCTCCGCGCAACTTCATCACCACTTCTGGCTCTCTTGGTATCGACATCCTCCCCCTGCTGCTGCTGCTGCTGCTGCATATAAATTATTTATTCTCACCAATCCAAACAGATTTTATTCAACTTTTCAACCTCCAACTTCCCTAGATCCACCACGCTCACCGGATTCACTCGCCTCTACCTATATACTCCGTATTTATTATTCGATTATTATTATTATTCGATTCGATGCCTTCTATTTTCTACCACACGCCTTTTCTTTTTCTTATTATTACCTCCTCGCTGGATAATGATTTTGTTATTTAGGTAGACTTCATGTCATGCCGCTGAAATAAAATTTGTACTTCAAACACGTATTACGGCGTTTCATACTTGAACTTGCCCAAACAATTCCTCCTCTCTAGTCTTATTTCTTTGTATTTTGAACGTGCCATGTCCAAGTGAATCTTGTCGTGCCTAGGCTAGGCTCGATCCTCTTTCTCAAACTTTGGTCGAGGCACAGCCTACGGCCTAAATTATCAATAACTAACTTTTAAAATCAAGCTTTTTAAAACTTACTCTTTAAAAAAAAAAAAAAAAAAA
>JAYMSF010002298.1:0-10495 GCA_036897335.1 Silene vulgaris
AGGAGGTGGTGGTTCTAGTGAGGGGAGGCTGGGGGATGAGATGACGGCGGAGTTTACGGAGTCGTGGGAAGTTGGGGAAGAGGTTGTGTGTATGGTGGCGGATGAGGGGACTGGGGTTGTGTGGAGTGGACATAAGGATGGGAAGATTAGGTGTTGGAAGATGGAGAGTGGGAAGATGGAGGGGGACGGGTTTCGGGAGTGTTTGTCATGGCAGGCACACCGTGGGACGGTTTTTTCATTGGTTGTCACTTCTTATGGTAAGTGTTCGAGGTTTGTACCTCGAAAAATTCTTAGTTATACCGGGTGTACATGTTCGCATATTAGTCAATATAGTATATCATTTGTATTAGTTTTTGTAGATTATGTTTCTTTAATATCATCTTGGAATTCCTAGTTTTAGTCGAACTTGGAAAGATTGGGGGAAAGTTGATGTTATAGTTATGTTCACTTAAAGCTACGTTAAGATAGTTTCGTCTAAAGAAGAGGACTTTAGTAGTTTGAAGTGTGTAGAGTTTTGATCTTGGAAAGTTATTATGTGATGTAGGTAGGTGAACCTCTAGCGTTTAGTTTGTAGAATCTGAGGGACAATTGTTTGGGAATGAGAATTTTCCTAGGAAATGCAGCATTGGGAACACGATTATGCGCAAGTCTTTGTATAGGAAGTTCATAGTACGGAATAGTAGTTTTTGAGTAGTAGGTAGTAGTGTAGTACTTTTAACTGATGAGAAGATATGGTGATACGGTTTATTATGAGAGATGAGAAACAAAACTAATTAAGGAGATGAGCTGGATTTTGTGTATTTTTGATTAATTTGAACTCTGCAAAAATGAGAAGAAGTGTGATGTGAAGCTCATGTCTTGGGTTGTAGCAAGTTAGTGATTTTTGGGAAGTGGAACTGTGTCTTAAAATGTAGATGTATGGTAAGTGTGGTAATGTTGCTATTTGGGTCTTCGCTAGAATTATGTGATAGACTTGGTAGTTGAAGAAGCTACTGTATACACAATACTACATTCAAGCATGTCTGAGGGAATTGGTATTGGAAACCAATAAATACGGATTTGCGGCTGTCTGTGAACAGAAATAGAAATGTTTATTGGTGAATGATGTTACTCATCCTTTTCACTCTGTTATATGATTAGTTGACTCAAGTTTTCACTTCGGTGATTATGATAATGTGTTTCAAACTTGCTGTATACGAGTGTTTAGAGTTGATTTCTTAGCATGAGCCTGACTGTTGAGATACTAGGTTGGTGCAGACTAAGTGATGAAAGGAAGTGAAAGGAGAAACTACTTCCCTGCATTTGGCTTAATTTTAAGTATGAAATTGAGTTGGATTTTTGAATAAGAAATTATCCTTAACTAGAAGTTCAATTTACCTCCCATATAAGTTGGTCGAATTGGAGATAAACAATGCAGATAACCATAGATTTTTCACATTATGCTCAACAATTCTTTGTATAAAGTATTGATTTAACAAAACACAAATTTTGAAGTACTCGTACAAGCTATGCCAAACAATGGAATCACTTGACTGGTTTCATTACCTCCCAATCCCTTTTGTCCTTTAAAAAAACAAAAAACAAGTTGTTATTCTTCAGTCCTGGGATTTTTTTTATTCCATGGTTGTTGCTTTTGATCTATTGCTATCATATGAGTGGAGTAGTGTTAGAACCATCGATTTTGTTATTGCACACAAATACTAAGTGTCCGTTTCCACCACATTATATAGGATGCCTGATGCTGTGGGTCTAAATTTACTCAAGTTGCAAGTTCTGATGTTCAGACATGTACGCCCCTCACTCAAAGTATTAGTACCAATAAATTCATCTCAGAACTCTGGGATAAAGGCTTTGTTGTTGACTTGCTGTACATATTTGTGGCAACTTGCTAGGTTACTAATTTAGGTTTAATTGTCCTCAGGTGATCTCTGGTCAGGATCTGAAAATGGTGTCATTAAGATCTGGCCATGGGAAGCTATTGCGAAAGCACTGCCCCTGAAGGCAGAGGAAAGACACATGGCTGTTTTGACAGTTGAGAGGTCGTATGTTGATCTTAAGAGCCAAGTCACAATAAATGGTGTGTGCTACATGTTCACGTCAGATGTGAAGTATTTGCTGTCAGATCATTCCGCAGGAAAGGTCTGGAGTGGTGGTCTTTTTTCGTTTGCTATATGGTACGTAATCACCCAAAATTTTGTATAGGTACTGCATTCGTTTTACCAGCAACATTAAGTCATTAACTACTGTCTCAAAGGCTCCTGCCAATGCAGTTCATTGTGGGGTAAGGAGCGGATGTATAAGGCCTTACTCCTATGTTTACAACATAGTGTGACTGTTTTGAGATGACTCATAATGAAAATTTCATCCAGGATTGCATGTGTTCACTACACTTCCTGTAGCCTCATAAAGTCATAAATAACTACAGAAATTATGCTGGGGTGTAATTACTGCTGAAGAACTAATAAATGATATAGACTACCTAATAAATGATACAGAATCATGTATGCCATGAGTAAGATGCATGTGGTTCTCTTTTGAAGTAATATTACAATCAAGGGGACTGGGGATGTTAACCATAAATTGTACACAGTACCTCAACCTTAACCACTAGCCTAGGACATCTTTGGTTCTCTTGCTAATTCTATTACTAGTAACCATTGTCATTTTATTGAATGGGATGTTCATTTGATCTGTCAATACGCAAACAGGGATGCCCGAACTCGAGAGCTGCTGAAAGTCTTCAACACTGATGGCCAGGTGGAGAATGGGGTGGACATGTCTTTGATGCAGGACTTGACAGCTGAAGATGAGATAAAGATGAGGTTTATTGCTGCTTTAAAAAAGGAAAAACCTCAAGCGTCTTTCGGTTTCCTGCAGCGCTCACGTAATGCCATTCTAGGTGCTGCTGATGCAGTCCGGAGAGCAGCAGTCAAGGGTGCTCTGGGAGAGGATAATAGGAGAACAGAAGCAGTGGTTGCGGCAGTAGATGGAACTGTTTGGGCGGGGTCTACCAGTGGGCTTCTTGTTCAGTGGGATGAAAATGGCAATCGTGTACACGAGTTCCAGTATCATTCTTATGCTGTCCTCTGTCTTGCTACTTATGGCTCCAGGATTTGGGTGGGTTATGTTAGTGGGACCGTGCAAGTACTTGATCTTCATGGAAAGCTCCTTGGAAGCTGGGTTGCTCACGGTAGTCCTGTGATTAAAATGGCTGTCGGGTCTGGTTACGTATTTACTTTAGCAAGTCATGGTGGTATAAGGGGGTGGAACATATTATCTCCAGGACCCATTGATAGCGTGATTCGTTCTGAATTGATTGGCAAAGAGTTTTTGTACACAAAGCATGAGAAGTTGAAGATTTTGGCCGGTACATGGAATGTTGCTGAAGGAAGGGCTTCCGAGGACTCTCTCATATCTTGGTTAGGCTGTGCTGCTTCTGATGTTGATGTTGTAGTTGTTGGTTTTCAAGAATTGGAAATGGGTGCAGGTGCTCTTGCAATGTCTGCCGCCAAAGAAACAGTGAGTTTTCTTTTTGCAGAGTTCTTTAGGTCTCATTGATATCACTTCCACCCAATTTGGTGCAACCAATATAAGTGAGTTATACGCATAATTCTCCACTGCCAGTATTTAGCCCAGAGAACATGTCTTATGCTCTAGAGACTAGCAGCATTTTTATATTCGTGAATGCAATCAATCTGTCATATCGTGTCCTTGTAAACAGCCAGTATGTCAATCGAGGTCCATGTCAGACTTTAATTACTTTCTATTGGCACTTTCTTTGTCTCGCTCAAATTCTGCAGGTATCAATTCTATCTTGATCTGATTGAGATAATCTTTCAGGAATGATAAATATTTGTACAATCCCTTCTGCAGGTTGGACTGGAGGGTAGTTCTGTTGGACAATGGTGGCTTGATTCCATAGGAAATATTTTGGATGAAGGTTCTACTTTTCAGCGTGTTGGTTCTAGACAACTGGCAGGTTTGCTGATTGGTGTTTGGTGAGTATAGTTGTTTCAGACGAAAAACTGACTTGTTTTGTGCTATATTTATAGTTAAGTATATGGTGCTCTAACAACGCTACCAACATGCGGCCATCGCCTTTAAAGGCTCTCACGAATGGCGGTATAAGGGGGTTGGATTTATGAAACCTTACTCAATGGCCTTCCCCTTCATTCTTTTTTTAATCCCTTTCCTTTCCCCTCCGTAAACCTAACTGCTCCTAAAATTTGTGAATTTTATTTTCTTGACGGTCTCTTTCATGTTTCAGGGTGAGAAATAACCTTCATGCTCATGTTGGGGATGTTGATGCTGCTGCAGTACCATGTGGATTTGGGCGTGCCATTGGTAATAAGGTAAGCTTTCAATTATTGGTGCACCGTTACTAGTTGTGTATGTATATTGATCAGGTGATGACTTCTAATCTGTAGCATCTACTTTTTTAATCCACAATAAACAGCTATTTGAAGATATTAACACTAAAGAAGGCTCTATTGGATTTTTTTACGGCCCATTCTTCTGGATTCTTACTATGTCTGTTTTTATTAAATCCTTGTAAATTCGCTAGAAGGCTCTTAAAAATCAACGATACTGACTAGGGAATACTGATCGGTCAAGGCAGAGGCGGATTTTGGGAGGGCTAGCAGGGCGGCGCCCCCGCTGGAAGTTGGAAATTTCGAATTTCTTGGTTAAAATTTTTGATATTTTCCGAAGTTTACTTTACTGCATTACCAGTTCACCCCCGATGGGATTTTTCGCCCCCTGATGGAAAATCCTGGCTCCGCCACTGGGTCAAGGGATTTCGATTTAGAAATCTAAGTGTAAAAAGCAAGGATTCCCCACTGTAATGCTACTTTCTTTGGTTCTTTACCAAAAGCAATCCATATGAATTCCGAGAATCAGATGTATGTATGTTTTTGTTTTAGATTTTGGAGCCATATTCCTCACCCCAATCGAAACTTGTGTTACCTTAATGTTGTAGATAAGATTACCCACGATAGTTTGAGAGCATTATTACCAATCTCTCATTTTGTTAACAATCATCACTTTTGTCTTTTTGTTTATGGGCGTTGCTACCCATTGTGTCTTTTGGTTTGTAAATGGGAATCGTCTCTATGATATCTTGTTGTACATGGACGTCACCGTCCTGGTGTCCATTAATTTATGTTACTTATAAACAAATTGCTTGTCTATTTCTTTTAATGCTGCAGCAATTTGGCTTTGTATGAAATTGTTAATATACGTACATGTAGATCTTAGACTTCTTCTTTACTAGTTTTGATCTTAAATAATCTCCTATCCTTTTATACTGTGTCTGATCTGGCTTTAGGTTTTTGTTTCAGGGTGCAGTTGGCTTAAGGATGAGAATCTTCGACCGAATAATGTGCTTTGTAAACTGTCATTTTGCTGCACACTTGGAAGCAGTTACCCGCCGAAATGCTGACTTTGACCACGTGTACCGCTCAATGGCCTTCACTCGGCTACCGTGGGGGGGAGTTCGCTCTGCTGAAGTATTCCCTGAGTTATCTGAGGCTGATTTGGTCATTTTTGTTGGAGATTTCAATTATCGACTTGATGGTATATCTTATGATGAGGCCAGAGATTTTATTTCTCAAAGATGCTTCGATTGGCTCAGAGAGAGGGATCAGCTCCGAGTAGAAATGGAGGCTGGAAGAGTATTTCAAGGGATGCGTGAAGCCATTATCAAATTTCCTCCCACATACAAGTTTGAGAAATATCAGCCTGGTTTAGCAGGTAATCTCCTTATTAAATTTTGGGGCTGTTTGGTTTAGTGTTTATATATAGGAAAAGGAAAGGAAAACCAAAATAATGATATCCTTTGATAGTGCTTGTTTCACCATTGAATGATACTCTCAAGGTTTTGGAAACGCCCAAATCCCTCTATTTCCATTCCCTACCCCCCAGCCAAGGGTTGGGAAACCCTTACCTTATCACGACCCTCCTCTCCTTCCTCCCACCACTGTCCATCGTTGACGACCACCTCCGACGACCTAACACCGTTAACCCCATTTCTTCCCTCGCTGCTGCCAACTTCTCCCACCTCTAACCACCAAATCCCGACCAATGCCACCCACAAAACCACCGTATTCCACCCTAAAACAACCACCTTTTACCCGTTGGAAACTCACCTCACCCACGAAACACCACCTTCACCCTATAATCCCCCTCCCCCTCCCTGACTGTTTTTTCAGGATGGGTGAGAAGGTTTCGGGGGTTGGAGAGGGATTTTTTAGGGTAGGAGAGGTGCTTCGGTGAGTGGACGGAGATTTTCGGCAGAGTAGGGGTGGAGCACGGTGGGAGAGGGTTTCAGGTGGGTTGCGGTGGTTGGTGTGCGCGGTGGGTAGCGGAAAGGTTTAGTGGTGTGGTGGGTTGTGTTGTGTTGGGTTGTTTGGTGGTGGTCGTTGGGTGGTTTAATGGTGGGTTGTTTGGTCTAGGTGATTTAATGCTGGCTAGTTTATTCTTTTTCATGGTTCAGACTTCAGACCAAACACACAGAGGTATCAACGGTTATTCCATACCTTTCCCTTGTATCCCTTTCTTTACTTTTTTTCCCTATGCGAATAAAAACACCCATAATGTCTGTGATTGTTGATTGCTTTCTCGTGGTAGGAACTGTTGGACATTCTGAGCCCAAATAAACTTTTTAATTAACTGTTTCTCCAAGTTAATCTATGAGTTTTCTGGAATTTTGCATATTTGTAAGACTCCCCTTACAGATAGCTTTAGTACTACTCCGTACTATATAACTTGAGAACTGAAACATTGGTACAGTCGTACAGATACAATTTGTGTTTGCTTAAAGTTTTCACATTAGCCTTTTGGTTCAGTGTGCTATTCTTGGTATTTGAATATGAGCAGCTTCAAATGTAGAGTAACTTTCATGAATGTCTTGAACTGAACTTAAATTGATGGAGAGTGAGATGTATATGTGGATATATATACTGAACAGAACTCGGGGTAAAAATGTGACCCCACTCTCCCTATTATCGGGCTTTGCAATTGTTAATAATTTGTTATTTATTTGACGCAGGGTATGATGCTGGTGAAAAAAAGCGCATTCCTGCTTGGTGTGACAGGGTTTTATATCGTGACAACCGCTCTTCTTCAGTATCTGAGTGCTGCCTTGATTGCCCTGTTGTCTCCTCAGTTTCAGAGTAAGTTAGTTACCTTATATTTAGGGAGGTCATATTCAAGATATTTCATGACTATTTGACTTAAATACCCTTACAATTCCATACTATAAAAGTAACATGAAAAATCTTTCCCCATTTCGATCGTGCACTAATCAGTACAACTCCCGTGGAAATTTGTATCTCTATGCAAGTCTTGACAATATGGAGTCATTATAAAACCCATTAGTCCGAAAGCGCCATGAGGAGCAACTTTAATGGTTTCTTCACACTTGCCATTGTTAACAACTTTTTCTTTACCAGGTACGAGTCTTGCATGGACGTGACTGACAGCGATCACAAGCCTGTGCGCTGCATATTTAGTATAGAGGTTGCTCGTGTCGATGAAGCAGTAAAGAGACAAGAATACTGTGAAATTATTGAAACCAACCAGAAAATTCAGTCCCTGCTGCAAGAACTAGGTAGAGTCCCTGAGACTGTTGTCAGTACAAATAACATAATTCTTCAAGATGACGGTACATCACTTCTCCGCATCACAAACGAAAGTCCTGCTGTTAAAGCAATCTTCACAATTATTTGTATTGGTGAATCCGCTATCGATGAGACTGGATCAGCTTCTGACCACAGTCCAAGGGGTTCATTCGGCTTCCCTCACTGGCTTAAGGTATATTTTTTTTTCCTGCTTTAATCCATTTAACTGTTCTTGAAATACTATCCTACTCGAGTGTGAAAGCAAAAAAATCACTTTAGTTTTGACCATCAATTTAGTAAAAGTACATTTTAAAGCTTTCTAGCATCTATTTTGGGCATGGAGATGGAAGCCTTTTTAGGGTAGACTTACTGGGATGAGACCATTATTCTAATCACATGTTAGCTTTCATGGAAGATTGTATCTATCTGCTTTCATCCCATATACCTGCTTTACCTGTTTGATAGGTCTAGGGTATAAGGATCAGAAAAGAAAATCTCTTGTTTCACGTTACATTAAATGTACGCAGCCTTATCTTTGTGCTGAGAAGCTGAATCTGGATGACATAATGAAAGATGCATTGAAAATTACATCAAATAACTAATATTACACTAAAAAAATTAGCGCAACAAGTTTAGGTCGTCATTTTGTAAATTCTGTTGTAATTGAGGACCAGAGAATAGTTAATCTTTGGCTTCGGCAGAACGGAAACCTATTTATGACTTAATTACGGAAAGAACATTACCTACGTGCTTCAAGGGCTCCTGCAAAATGTGGGGTAAAGGGGGCTGTATTTACGCAGCCTTGGCCTAGCTTGGTCACAAGATTAAAATTGAAAGCTTAAAGGTTTTCTTGATTGATTATGATGTAACTGCTCATTTTTTTCTCAAGTATAGTTTCACATGACCAGGTAACACCGGCAAAAGGTTTGATCGAGCCAGATCATACAGTGGAGATCACAGTTCATCATGAGGACTTTCAGACCCTAGAGGAGTATGTTGATGGTGTTCCGCAGAACAGTTGGTGTGAAGATGCCAGGGACAAAGAAGTCATGCTGGTAGTTAAGATTCACGGAAATTGTGGTACTAAGGTCACTGATCATCGCATTCGTGTTCGTCACTGCTTTTCAGCAAAGAGAAAAGGCCTGGGCCCTAAACCACGGAAAGAGGAGAAAAAAGTAGCGAATGTCTTGCATAGGTCCAGCATGCAGAACCTCAACACTTCACATGACGTATTTGATCATTTAAGTAAGCTTCATACTCCTTAGCCTGTTAATCTCATAGATGTTCTCTTTGCCTTCTTTTACCTGACCGGAGTACCGGACTTCTTGGTCAAAGCTGACGTGAGGGAAGTTAGGTTTTTTTCAGGTGCTGTGCCTAACTACCCTTTGTGTAAATAGAAGTTCTTCCTTTTACTTTTTTTTCCTCATATAATTGTTTTCAAACAATGATTTATATAATTATATTACCACTCCCAAATCATTTTGGGATTAAGGCTTTATTTTTGTTACTTTGTTTTGTTTTTTATGGATTTCGAAGTGCTCTTCACAAGTCACAACCCTGTTGGATTTAACCGTTGATGGGTGAATAATTCAACCATCGGCAAAGATGTCTCGGCACTACTATATTTAGTTTGAAGTGTTCTAAAACTGATTGTCTCTCTCATATTCTCCTCCTAATAAAAGGGTAATAAGAAAAGAGAAGGAAACAAAATCGTGTAGTTCGGAAGAATATTGGGAATCGTGAATATAATTTTCTCACATTGTGATAGTTTATGCTATTTATTTGCTCGGGTGATGTGATTATGAGAAGGAATTTGAAAATACTGTGTTTCTTGTTCTTGGCGCTGGAGCAACCCGCCTTGTCTAGTTGTCTATGAAGGCAAATTCTTGTTTCAACGACCACTTTTCATCTATAAATTCCTGCTGTACACTAGATTTTGTGGTATCTGCCTATTTGGTAATTGAAATGCTGGTGACTTATTGGCTTGGTTAAGATCATTATTAATTAAGGTTCTCTCTGAATTACCGATTTTTATATATTTACTTTGTATCTTTTGTTTAAAAGGGGAATACAGTGTTTGTAATTACAGCTTGATTCTAATATTTGTGTTGCTTTAGTTTTTTTATTGCAAAGGGAGCTATAAAGCCAATATATTGATGTACATGGGTTTTGAACACCGGTCGTCCGGTCACGTGTTAATAAACTCGTGATTTTACTGAAAATGGTCTCCAAGTTTAACAATAACTATAATAACTACGAAGTATAATTTATAATGTATAAATGAATGAAATTGTCTTACCTTTTTCCCGGTGAAAAATCTTGTCAGCAGTTGCTGAGCTATCAAAATTTTAATCTTGCCAGTTGATCTGGGTCGATCACGCCCTTGATGGCTTGATTCAGACACCTACGGTCATTTGCATTTAGCTTTCTCAATGTCCTAGCATTTACATAGTTCTTCTTGGCTGAATCAGGAACCCAGCTCAGCGATCCGTCTTCCGGCTTAGCGACCTTAGGTTTTTTATTTTTTTTATTTTTTTTCTACAGTTGGAAATTAAGCGTTATGCATTCCATTAGTATGGCTCAGAGAACCATACTTATAAACTGCAACCTAAAACATATCATAATAAAATACTAAGAAATAAAATCCTTAATTTTCGGCACATCTCTCTTCTCTTTGTTCTAACTCGTCTTTCTCTCAAGTTTTGCGCTTCTCTAGTGCGGAGAAGCACCACCGTTGCATACAAAATGGCAATGGGGACGACATAACAAACACGGCCCGAAGTCATCTTCATGTTGTCGAGTTTTTGTTTTTTTTTTTTTTTTTTTTTTTTTTTAGTTTAAAAGAAAGTGTTATTATAAATTTTCTTTTAGCGGGG
>JAYMSF010002299.1:0-10495 GCA_036897335.1 Silene vulgaris
AGGAAACCTGTAACCGCTATCTTTGGTGCGCTCTAAATAAATCTTCGGATATACGAAATAGCCTACAAACCCCGCATACCAGATAGGCCACCCGAGACTCCGAGAGTGACAGACTTTCCATAAAATTTTCCAAATCACCCGAACTTTAATTTCCATAAACCAACGCACCTATCTATATTATTACTCTCATTAACTTTAGTCTCTTCCTCTTCTTCACTTTTGCCTCCTCTTCTCCTCCTCCAACTCTCCTTTAACCTTTCTCTTTCTCACTTAATTCATACAAACAAATACCAAATATTACTCCATCAACCCACATTCCCTCCCTACATCTTCCCATCACACAATTTACAATATACGATATGATATGATATGATATGATACGATAATAACCTGATTATCAAAAGATCCGATCTTTTAATGGCGGCAGGTTGGATAAAATCCCTCCAATGCAAGTCACGTGCATATGACGACGTCCACCATCCTCTCCCTAAACAACCTCTTCTCACCTCCGCCAGCTGTCGTAATTCCTACCAAAACCTTAAAGACGTCGTCGTTCCCGACAAACCCAAACCCAAATCCAGACCCAGACCTAAAACCGACCCGTTTTCCTCCCGGGTCAAGCGTTCACATTCCGTAAAACCTAAACTTGAGGAACAATCACCTGACCGGGTCAGACGGACGTTATCTGCCCCGATTGCGAAATTATCCGACCCGTTTTATCCGTCGGTGGAGGAGTTGGACGATGGGCATCCGTCAAGGAAAGTGGTCGAGATAATATTCGGTACAAGGTGGGGGCCCACGGGATTCCCGGGTCGCGTTGAGGTGGTTTTCAAGGTTTTGACTCCGACCCGGGCGTCGGACCGGTTCGAGGCGTATCGAGATTTGGTCCGGTTCAAGGCTGGGCCGGGTTCGGGACGATGTGTGGCGGATGGTAACGAGATGATGCGGTTTCACTGCCTGGGCCCCACTGCAGGGGTTGTAGACGGGTGTGACGAGGACACGTGTACGGCGGGGATTTGTACGTATTCGGGTAGCAGGGCAGCGCATGATAGTGCGGGTGGAGGGAAAGGGAGACGGGCGATGGTTGTTTGTCGGGTAATTGCTGGACGGGTTTCTAATAAACGGGTCGACCGAGTTGGGTGCGGTAAAGACGATGATTTTGATTCGGTAAGCGGGGAAAATGGGGAATTGTTGGTGTTCGATTCTCGTGCCGTGTTGCCTTGTTTTCTCGTAGTCTACAAATTATGACGACGACAACTACTACTGCTATTACTACGATGTTTTCACTGTTTCTATTCAGTCTCGTATCTTTACTAACAAATTTTATCAACACAAACTTTCGGGGGGTAATTTTGTGTAAAATCGTGTTGATATCGGTTCTTTACCGTGCATATACTTGTGATAATTCTTTCATCGATTTAGTATCGATTTAGTACTAATAAGTAACGTTTGCGCGATCAGAAATGTCGAATTGCATTGTTTATACTGTCAGATTTGTGAATGCACTTCTAGATGGATGAGAATACTCCATGTTTCTAATAATTTTTGTAAAAGACCGTATGAATGTTGAATCTATAAAAGAACCGTCTCACACTATGACGAATTTAGTCGTTAATTTGTACTCCGTACCATGTTTCATGTTCTAAATTTTCTTGTTAACAAATTGTAGGTGAAGAAAAAAATGTCACATTTGACTACGGAATTATTATTGTTGAGAATTTAATGCTAGGATTTATGATTAAATCCAAACCGATGGATTCAGGTGTGAATAAATTTTTGTATTTATTGATTTATTTGAGAAATAGATTTTATAATGTACAGCGGTAGATTTTGAAGGTAAAACGTCAAGAATATCATGATGACAATTGACAACCAAGACGTTAGGCAATTACGGTTTCATGCATTTAATCTGTGATAAATATTCAGCACGTGTTTTTGTTGTTCTAGTAATCTTAAATTAACGACGGTTCATCTTCTTTATTTTGTTGCTCCATTTAAAGTCTTTATTTATTGAGCTGTTCACCTGTTCTAATCTGAAACCGAAGAGATCTCGGCATAGTGATGATAATTTTAGGTATATATAATTGTCGACTCATCGTTCAAAATTGTTTAATATTTTTTCTGCCTGTATCAAATGAGTTGAGCTCGTTTGTGGACTGACAAAGCTGACCTGACTTGAATGAATCGACTCGATAAGGCTGATCTGGGACCCGAAAATGACCCAAATTTGACCTGAAAGATCCGAAATGACTTAGTTAAGGGAAAATCGTCCTAACCTGAACTGACCTATAAGGCTATAACGACCCGACCTGAAAATGACCCGATAAATTGTTGATCCGAAAATGACCCGACCCAAACCCGAACAATGACAGTTAAATCTTGATCGTTGAAAGGAAATGGAAGGAGATAGAGAGGGCTTGAGAGGTTCCAAATTGTTTTTTTGTGCTTGTATACTTGTGTATGAAGTTTTGGAGTGTATATAAAACTATTAAGATTGGTCCATACATCTTAATTATTTATGGAATTTTATCAATGAATTCTTCAAAAAATCACAAGAGTGAGACAAATAAAACAGATGTCAAATGAAACCAGTACTGTTTGGCTACTTTGGTATCATTAAATCGTTAAAATCATCATTAGAGTAATTAAGTGCCTATTTTAGGCTTTTAGCTAAGCTTAGTGGCCTAAGTAGAATTGTTGCACATTGTCTTCCAAATATACTCATTATCTAAAAAAGCATATAGTCGAATGAAATTATTCCTCTCCGTTAATTGCGGTCGAATTCATGATTCTAATCGAAAATACAATAATGTTAGTTAATACGGAGTAGCTGAGACCTCGATAAAAATCTCTTATTGTTGCTTTTTCGTGTAATATCATAATGACTTTACGAGTTAGGTTAGTTGCATGACTTGCATCTGCATCTTCATTCGATTATTACGCGTTCTCCGTTACTCGTTCAGTTTCTGCATTGCTAAAGGTTTCGGAAATGAGGTAAGAAAGCAAGGAAAAGGGTATTTTGTAGTGAATTTGGTTGAAATGTAAATTTTCTAACCGAACATTTCCGTGGCTTACGGAAAATTACAAGGAAACCCCACTTTCAGTTTTTTCATTTAAGACATTTGGACTCTCCAAATCACATATCCCTTCTATGTACGTAACTGAAGTTAACAATTTGTAAGAGTAGGTGAAACTTCATTGATCCCGACCATCGGAAAAAGGTCGTTATAGAACATAACCCCCGGTAAAACAATCTTAAACAAGCGTTATTGTCCGTATGTTACAATTAAACTGTTTTACAAAAGACTTACCGTTCCACCTGTTCCTATGACTAATGTCACCTAAAAGTGAACGGTAGCCCTCAACACGTCGATACATGGTATCAATTCAAGGTAGAACATCTATACTCATTAAGCATGTTAAAAAAAATAAAGAATTTTGTTGTTTGGTTTTCCGACATCAGTCTTGAGATCGCGAAGTCCTTAGAAGGTAATGGTAGAACAAGGAAATGTGAAATTGGAGTGGTTATGTTCTCCTTCGTAAGTTACAACCAACATGCTTGAATCCTCCAAACATCTCTCCACCTGTTTCCGAGCAGGGCATCCTTTGCAAGTGCTGCATTTGTAGTAGCTCCTATATATACACCACAACATAGAAATGTAAGGTTGTTTAACTCGCTATAGACGACAATGTTTTCAAGAATTGCGTACTGTAATGAAGATAGAGGTACCTAGGGTGAGGAGAGCCTTTGATAGGTTTCTGTCCATATTTCCTCCAGCAATTATCATCAGCTGGTATATCCGCTATTTTATCGCTTACTGCTGGCACTTTTATCCTTCGCCTTTCCCTTCGCTTCCTGTAGAATTTTAAGACTAATCTGTGAGTTGTTCTGTATGCGCGGATTGAACTGAATGGTACAGACTACAGAGTACATATTTATACATAAGAAAATCAGATTGATAATCAATAGAACAATTTGTTGTCTCGGTGCCTCAGTGCCCCCCGCCACAAGGGGTAGACGTTCTGATATATGCAACCTTACCCACGTCCTTTTAAATGTCGTAAAAAGGAAATTATCAGGGAAATTAACTGATTTTACAGAATGATTTACCTTTTCTTAGAGCAATGACAAGCCTTGCTTGCAGAAACATTTTCAGTACTGAAAGTCAAAATCCCTGAAGACGTCTGCATCATCAAATGCTGGCTGCTGGTAACTGATCCTTCCATACACAAGATAGGATTACAATGCAACTGACTTACAACATTGGTTTTCGAGCTGCTGAAATTTAACGCCTTGGGTCGATGTACTTGAGCCGGTAACATTACCTGATTAGAAACAGGAGGCTTAGGAGAATGTTCAACAGGAACCATTTCCCTGCAACTTATACCTCGGATTTTTGACACAGGACCCATTTTAACTCTCTTAGAACTCCGCATTACTGGTGTCTTCGGTTCCTCCAGAACTGCCAGAAACTTCTTAAACTCACTGATCGCTTCCCGGGCAATCAGACTTGACTGCCCAATGCTGTTTATTTGTGTCGGGTTTAGGTCAGAAATTGAGTTGATAAACTGGTGGGCATATCTCAAAGCGGTTTGACCCACCTCAATAGGATCAGAAGCCGGCTGCATTGCAGATGGTCTAAGAATTTCTTGTGGGAAAAAACCTTGTGAATTCATCGAAGATTTCAGAAACATTGAATATTCGATTTTTCGCTAGAAATGGGGTTTTGCTGGTTGATAAAAAGATGTAATCTTTTGACTTAAGCCTTTGATATCTTCAGTATTAGCAATACATTTTCAGCATACAGCATCACTGCCAGACTGACATAAGAATAGTTTACATTTGTTTAAAGCAGAAGTCATAAACCATGATTATCTTTTAATTATCAAATCATTGATGTGCAGGTGTTTTTGGAAGTTATCAGTAACTGGTTATCACGTCTTACAGACAGATTAGTCAACTCAAAGATATACAGGATACCTATGTTACAAAATTACGCGGATATTAGCTAGATTAACTGGTAAAATTATCTATGGTTCCAGAATCACTATCAAGAGCACGACTCGGCTGTGTGGGATAATACCAAGGATCGGGGACGACTAGACGTGACAAATGGGTATTCGGGTCGTCTGTCGCCCTACTAAAATGACCCAGTAGACGAAAGAATACGTCAACGTACATAATTTCATCAGAGTATGAGAATCTTCAGCAGATATTGTTCACACGACTTGATTGATAATAATTCAGTATGGACACAAGTCAATTGCATTCTATGAAAAATGCAGGATTTTATATGAAAAAACAAAGATTTTATACAAAAACAATTTCCACTGTTATGAATTTGAGCATATGATTAATTGAACAACTAATGATTCCTTTTACATCAGATTAATAAGAAATGGTGAGACCTATAAACAACAATCCACCTAATTCCTGTATGACAGCCGCTACACACTACCGAGATTTTGCAGTTTTATAATCACTATCTAATCAAGACCTATGTTAACCCGACTCCTCATATTACCTCACATTCCCATATCCGACACTCAATACTTGGACAATCGGAGATTTCATTGTATGCCTAGAACATGAGAATTTTGCTCAAAATAGCCGAGTCTGACACTAGGATGCTTCTAACCATGTCAGAGTAACATAGACCAGGATTGTGTCATTGCCAACTTACAGTTTGTTAAGGATGGAAGACACTTAATCTTTGACCGAATCTTGACCTTTTGCTCCTTGTTGACCTACACCAAGTGCCCTCATCAATCACCTTGGTCCTCATTCTTTTATACTCTCGCGATTTTATGACACCCTCAAAGATGTTCATGTCTTCTCTAATCTCATGCCTTGATAAGGTGGATAGACTAGATAGGATGTCTTTCTGGAAATCTTTCATTCGGGTTCCTCTTTTCAGTCTATACCTGCTATCCCTCTTCTCCGGTTCATCCATGACAAATGCATTCGAGGAAACACAGTAATCTTCAGGGCCCTGCTCTTTTGTGTTCAACACCATTGTCTCATAAGAGTCCAAGGAACACTGCGGTTGGTCTTGTTCTTTGTTTTCAGGAACTTCAGCGTTTAACTTTACCGAACATCTTAGATACTCGGGTTGTCTTTGACGAGATATTTGCACAAGTAAATCAGCAGCCTCTATGTTCAAATCACGAGTTTCAGACGATCTCTGTTCTGGAACTCCTGACCGAGCTCTTTCAGGACCCAAGTCAACCATTTGACTCTCATTGGAAGATGTTAAGTTAGAGTCTCTGCCATTAACACCAGACTGCATTGTCTTTATACTGCATGCCTGGTGCTCAATCATGCATTTAGTCTCGGAAGAGTTGGACAACTTGAGGTCACTTAACTCCTCAGAAACCATAGAATTTCGACCAATATGGGAGAGCATTGCGGGTTTTGGAACCTTCTTTATCTCCGTCTCACATGAAAGATCATTGGGAAGCTTAGATGTGGAGCCCACACTCTCAATTTTCGGTTCTCCACCACTATTGCAAATATCCTCACCAGAATCAGAATCGAGATCTATGAAGATGGGTTTACTGGCCTTAACTTCAGGCATACGATCTCCACTGAGCTTGCCCTCGTAATTCCGAAACTGAACATGAGGCATTTCAGCATAACTATTGACCTTGGGTGTCATAGTTGACAAGGACGTCGCTACTGGATTGAACAATGTAGATGTAGTGTTTGAGATGTATGAAAAATCTTCTAGCGCAACTGTATTAAGGTCCAACTTAATTGTTCCACGAGAAACTGATGTATCAGCAGCCAAAAAATCAGCATTAAATCCTGCAAATAAGAGCAGACTGACAATCTGAGCTCAAAGCATAAAAAGTTAAAGACGAAGAGTTCTGCATGCAATCAATCATACAATGTATGCCTCGTACAGGTTGATGAATAATCTTCCAGGTCTGTTCTTCACAAAGATCAAGTAAAATAACTAAATATTTCAATATTATTAAAAATACATTTGCTTCAAAGTCCCTGTTTTGCATGATGTCTGTCTAAATAGATTATAAACAGTTACAGACAAAGGGGTCTGCATGCAAAAAGTCGACTTTGAGTTAAAAAACTACTGCATGTCAATGATACCTGTTTTGCATGACGTCTGTCTCTTACTGGTTCGACCAACATCGTTAAAAGGTCTGCTTGATGTAGCTCCATGATATACATGATTAGTCCTTCTCGAAAAGCTTTGTGAATTGTGCTTATCGATGAGTATAGACTTTTCTAACTTGTGCTGATCTTTCAAATACGATTTTGGGATAGATGAATCAGAAGAAATCCTAAAATCCACATTATTGTTTGAAAAACTCGATTTTGTATCTTTGACATCAATGGTATCAAATGGAGACCCAGAAATTCTTTTTTCCATCCTAGATCGATGTCCGACACCCCTATTGCTGATATCTTCATCAATCGCCAAAGAGCGGTTGAGATCAAAACCTGCTGTATCTTGAAAAGAATTGTTCAAATCAATTGGAAACCCTCTAAGCGCCTCTTTTCCTGATATTTCATTAGCAGATTGGCGAATGAAATCATCAGCTGAAAGCTGCAGATCAAGAGGTTTCTGCTTAGCCCCAGGAGCCCTAATTTGTAAGCCATTCTGCAAGTTAAGGTTTCCAGATAACAGGAGTTCAGTCTTATTAATAGATATTCAATCGATACAAAACCATCGTTAATGCGAAGCCATGAAATTAATGATAGAGAATCTAACAGGTCCACCAATCTACGAGTTTCATAAATTTCAAAGATGCCTTATAAATTTAACTTTAAACAGATAAAATCTTTACACCGGCAATAAAATGAACAAAGCCTTGATAAATGGAAAATTAGAAAAATGCAACAGAACAAGACGATATGCGAGATTTACGAGAAAATGAGATACAGTTACACAGGGGGCTGCATGAAGGAATCATAGAAGATAAAAAATTCCTGACTCACCATAGAGCATTTGACTTGATTGTTTAACTTCACAGGAATTGAACTAACACCTGCTACCTTTGAGTTGTAATTATCTAAACCGCTCTTCTTAAATTCTTCAGTCATCGCTGTTTGTGTCTTGTATAGCCGATGAAGTTCAAAGACCTGAAGACAATCGAACAAGAAATGAGTTAAACAAGATTTCAGAGATTTTGGTAGTTTTAGGAAAATGAATCCAAGGAACAGATTCAGAAAGATGATATCATTTACAGAATACAGCATTTATATACAACGGAAAATAATAATTAAGCAGAACAGACTGATATATATACCTGCCCCATGAAAACAATCTCTTGCTTAAGCATCGTCTGCCTTAATCTTTCTTTCAATGAATCTGAGCAAAACTGAATGCAATTTAGATCAAGATGACCTCCATCCAGCATTTTATTCTTGTTCAGACGAGGGTATGGATCCCCTCTCGCACTTGATTCCGCTCTCTCCCATCCCTTCATGATTCATAAATTAGATTTCAGAATGGTGAGAGGAAGCGCAAGTCTTACCAATGGAGAAACAAGTCGACCATATAAACAGTAAAAAGAAGAGTATCAGGCAAAGATAATAAATGTAGTAACGCACATATTTACGTTACAGTTCCAAGTGTCAGATGAATGATATGGCAAGATAAGATGAAATTTAGATCACAGGGTCATGCCTTTGTTCAGTGGCAAAGTACTTAAAGCTAAATCTACCGGAAAACAGGCGTCATTGTACTCCGTGAAAAGTAAAAATAACAGCTCCAAAAAAACTACCATATGGAAGAAATTGAAAGAAATTTGTTTTAACTAATTGAGATCAGTTTAATTGATCAATTCCACTAGATTCAGATCACACAAAGTAACAACATATCAGACCACCAAACATCAATATTACTGCATCGCCTCAAAAAGGAGCCCAAATGGTCCGTAATGAAAAGTGTGTCAACCGACTGCTACTCATTTTTTTGCAAAGCCAAATAATATTTATGTCAGACCAGACTACTAAACATAAATAGGCTTGGCAACTCAAGTTTCATGGTCGAAAGGCATTACTTGGATCAATGCATAATACACTGTGACTATCATGTTTGACACTTGAGCTACTCCTTCAAGTACTAATTTAAACGTACACGTTTAAATTGAGGTCCTCCCTCAAGTTATAAGAAACGCGATTAGGTATCTACACTGTTCTCAGCTATCCAGAACTCACCATGACATAACGTGGCCGCAATAACAGCAGGGAAAATAAGCAAAACCATGATATGACGCTTGGATACTACATTAACAT
This sequence comes from Silene vulgaris, assembly GCA_036897335.1. Lineage (NCBI taxonomy): Eukaryota > Viridiplantae > Streptophyta > Magnoliopsida > Caryophyllales > Caryophyllaceae > Silene > Silene vulgaris. The sequence continues at coordinate 9,266 of JAYMSF010002299.1, forward strand.
ATGAAAATTCTGAACGGCTACATTGCCGTGCTGACTTGCTCTATGATCCTGCTCACCGGAAAGATGTCTATCCCCAAAACTCCCCACTGATGTTACTACATTAACATTAGAGCAACGACATGTGAATATTCTGAACGGTTACATCGTCCAGCTCTATGATCATGCTCACTAGACAGCAGTTCAAGTTACTCTAATGAATATAATCCGCGCTTACCAACAGTCAATACTTCAACAAGTTTCAAAGAAAGACGGATTCCGAACCCCATAGCCTCCTAATGCTGATACTGAGTTTACTGACTATGGTTCATGTCAGCGGACCCCAAATTATTTTCGTCTAAGGCTTTGTTGTTATCGTTAATGTCGTGGTAATATTAAATGAGACCACAACCTAATTAAACACACATTGACAAACACATATAGCTAAAAAATCATTCAACATTAATTCCCAAACATATTATGCAAATCAAGAAACTTAAATCATCAAAATACGGAGTAACAGTAGTAATCCCAGGCTAAGACATTATATTATACATTTATACCAACGTAAAAACAGTTAAAATAAACTTAAATCAATTCATAAATACAATTGTAAACATAATTAAAAGCAAAAAATGGCAAGTACCCAGATGATTAAATTGCAATACAAACAAAACCCAGAAAGCATATCAACAGATACACAGTATATTATATGTATCAAGATAAAGATTTTGTACCTGGGATTCACAGAGGTAAAAACTAAAAATCGTGGAAGAAGTAAAACTGTGTTGGTCACTAGTAAACAATGGTTAATTCCAATTCACAAACTTTATTATTATTATTAATAATCTTCAACAGAATAAAGAGCAGATCTTTCCTCAAAATAATAAACTAAATAAATGACTACTCGACAAAAGATGTCTTGGCCTAGTGGTTTTCGGTTAGAAACTTGCCTCCAATATATTGTAGTGCCATTGTGACTCGTTTGATAACAAAAATAAAAACTCTCATCCTAATAAAAGATGTAAAGGAATGAAATTTGATAGTTTTGGAGATAGTATTATGAGAGAAAAAGAGTAGGGAAAATATATGAATGATGAAGAGAATGAAGTTGAATAATAATATTATTATTATTATGTTACGGAGTACTAAATTGGATAGCAATGATATAAACTTATGCAAAAAGTCTTGCTTGTGACGGGTCACCATTTGTGACGGATATTTTGTGAGATAAAATGGATACAAAATGAGTTA
>JAYMSF010002300.1:0-10493 GCA_036897335.1 Silene vulgaris
TTCTTCCAACTAAAAAAATACTTAATTTCACCATAATTGTAGTTTTCCAAGAGTTAAAAAATTTATCATCATACTCCGTATTTTTCAGCATAAGAAAATTCAACATAAAGGAAAAAAAAATTAATGATTATATTTCATCATGTTTAATTTTTCATTAAATTATCCTCGAAAATGTTTTTTTACCAATTTATTGCTTACCACCAACTATTTTTTCCAATATACGGAGTATATCACTTTGCTAAATTTTTTTTACCAATTTGTCCGTTAACCCCTATTTTTTTTTACCAATTTGAACATTTGGCCGGGAATAACCACTTCAGTTCAACTCAATGAGCGACGGATTTAGGAGAATTCAAAATTGTTTTGGCATTACTACACACACAGCGTCTCTAAAGTCGAAAGTCCGTCAATTCAAAAAAACTCTTTCTTTCCGCGCCCATCTTCACAACAGCACTCCCTTGTTCAGCAGTTTCATGGCTATCGCCAATGGCGCCGCCGATCCACTTCTTCCATGGCTCAAGTACTCTCCTTCCTTCCTTCCTCCTTTTCTCAATCGTATAATTTATTCACATATTTTCGTCAAATTTGCTGTTAATTGAATTTGAATTAATGTTTGTTTGCAGCTCAATTAAGAAAGCCATCAACAACTACACCGCGGATCCAAGTCGTAACAACGCTGCCGTGCTTAAGAAGCTTGTATCTGACTGCATTAATACCTTCAAGAACAATTCAAACTATCAAAATGATACTAGGTTTCTCAATGTTTGGTTCCTTCATGTAATTATCTCATTTACCACTACTTTTCTTTATTTTTAATTGTTTCTTAGGTTTTTCTAGATATCCTCAGCTTTAGTTTGATTCTTGTATTGTTGAATTAGATGGATGCTGTTGATGATTTCGATACCGTCTTTCGAGAAATGGACAACTCTAAGATTTGTTCCTCTAATTCTATGCTTTATCAAACTTGTGCCTTGTTTCTCGAGACTAAGGGCCAATTCAATGATGCTAATAGGATTTATCGCCTTGGCATTTCTAGGTATTTCGTTTTTGGATGAATCACTCCTTTCTTTACCTTTCTATCTTGATGTGTATATTTGGTCTCACACTTCAATTTCAAAAGTAATTGCCTAAAATGCTTGTTTCGCGTTTAGGTCTTTGTGTCAAAAACAAACGTAAACATATGACTCTAAGCTTTGCGTATGGATTCCGTGCAAGACGCTTCTCCTAGGAGAGCTAAGCTAGTTAGACTAGCACCACAAAAGTACTTCCAACATTTTTGAAATATTTCAAGTTTGGAAATGTATATTTTCGTTGAAGATGTGTCTCCCTACCCGCATCCCTTTTCAGGATAGGGTCTCCGTGTCTAAAAATTTGTCATGCTGAGTCTGATCGGTGTCCAACTCGTATCCAAGTCACTGTAACATAATTCGTAAGAGAGTAGCTATATAGGGTATATTGAGTAACACCATGTTGTTTATAGTCTCTATTTGTTATGGAAAAATGTGGATGAGAAAGTCAGTAAATTATTCCGGTGTTTGGCAAACTATGTGATGTAGGAACGCTGAGCCGATTGAGGAGCTTAAGAAAGCTTATAACTCATTTCTTGAAAAAATTGCAGAGGTGTTTAAGGCGTACACAGATACTGAGGTGAATTTTTTGTATAAAACTATACTCATCTCTATTATTGTCATGACGCATCCATGAACTATGTCCTGAGTTGTTGCCTGCTTGTAATTAGTATTTCGTAGCAGTTAGTATTCATGGAATTGAGTCTTTGGTGCCCTTATTACGGTTGCATTAGAAATGCTTGTATTTGTTCTTTACGGAAAGATTTTCTACATTCTGGTGTTACTCCAACAGTCCAACTGTATTTGCTGCTATTGATACTACAGCCAGAGTTATGTTTCTTCAGAAATATGATCCATTTTTTGTGTACAGCTTTTTTTAGTTGCTGCTTATAAGTACTGCCATACACATGCATTCTGATAACGCGAGTAACTCTTATGAGTGTCCTTTAGATTGATAGAATCATACAGTGTTGTATATCATACTTTCCATTTTCTTTCCTTCACCTATGATAAAGTGGTTTTCATGATGGCGGCTATGCTTTCCTTGGTCCTATTTTAAAGATTTGGTGTGGTTGACACAAGTAATCTCATTCGCTTGTAGAATATTACTGGTATCGAGATAAGTGGAAAGAAATATGTAAATCCTTGGTCAAAGTTAGCCATGGGTTCTCTTTCGCGCAAGATTCTTCCTGATCTAGTGAAGTATCATGTAAGATTGTTTACTTCTACATAGTTTTCATCTCTATGGTTCATTTGACACTAAAAATCACAGACAGATTCTGAGTTGTCCGACAACTTTTTCTGCTGCTTTTTTTCTTCAGGGATACCATTCTTATTCAAGAAATTATGCAGGGAATATTCCTTTGTCTTCTCTACAGACTTCATATAGAAATAAGATAATTAAAATTGGTACCGCGCTGCATTTTCTTTATTTTTGTTGAATCAATTACAAAGATTTTATGATTCTTAATGTTTCTTAAACTATTATGTTTGCATGTGAAGGTGTAAGGGAGTACCAAATAAAAGGTCGTGCTGGTGAAGGAGGATTTGCTCAAGTTTTTAGAGCTTATGTTAACAGTGACCCTGATGATGCTGTTGCTCTGAAGGTAAAAATATGTATTCAAGTATCAACTGTCCAGCTATCTTTCAAGTGGCTTTACTCTCTTGATATCTATTCTAACTTGAGAACGAATGGCAGATACAAAACCCTGCCTTTCCATGGGAGTTTCATATGTATCGTCAGCTTGATAAGCGTATTGATGAAGAAGTAAGCGAGTCTCTTCACTCATCACCTAAAAGTATGTTTGATTTTATAAGCCTTTTGCTGATATTTGTTTACAGAGATTGGCATTTGGTTCCGCCCGGAGGATGCATCATTATACGGATTACAGCATTCTTGTGTGTGACTATTTGCCTAATGGAACACTTCATGTGGGTTCAATTCTGTGCTTTTATGCATGATCTTAAAGGCCTATGAATTTTAGCATCTGACTAATAAAGGTATAATGCGCAGGATGCAATAAATTCTTATATATTTAATCCATGCGATACATCCATGGAAGAAGTGTCATGTATCTACTACACCATTGAGATGCTTCACATGCTTGAGACTCTGCACAGTTCTGGCATCATTCATGGAGATTTCAAGCCTGATAATCTTCTTATTCGTAATTCGAGGTATTCTGACCACTAATACGTTTAATTTATGAGGAATAAGGGCCCAAATAATTTTTGAGAAGGAGATTTTTCAGGTTCGTTTTATATGGCACTATTTGAAGCAATGATCTTTGAGCAGTTTAGTGTGACAAGCTACTATAGGCTAGTGATACTTTTATTTCTGTTAAAATGGTTCCTCCGCTCCTATGATTAATGCCAAACCTAGCTGTCTGTTACAGACTACAGACTATGAATCAATTCATCATTTACACTGTCTCATATATGTTTTCTGAATGCGAAGGAGTTTGTTGCCTTGTCTTCATGGCTATCGGTTTTAAATAAAAAAGCAGCGTGTTAGTTTACCATCTTCCAGTCCAGAGTCCAGACTACTGACGCTTTTGACTAGCTTGTTATCCTCAAATTTCTGACTTGAGATTTCTGATGGAACTCGTTCGGCTTTTAGCTTTAATACCTTTCTAAAAATTATTTTTCTTTCATTCAGGGAGCATCTGACAGATGACATAGAAGATTTTGTCAAAAGATCTGGCCCTTGGCGTGATCAGGTTAATAACACCGTCTGGCATACTAATCTTGTCCCAGTCGATTTTTTTGTGGAAGCATTAGAACATTTAGAGGTACAAACTTCTGCTGTTTATTGAATGTAAATTGTACAATGCAGGGACTCTGCCTTGTTGACTGGGGTAGGGGAATAGACTTAAGCCTTTTCCCTGCTGACATAGAGTTTGTCGGTGATTGTGGTACCTCCGGCTTTTGTTGCGTTGAAATGCAAGAAATTAAGCCTTGGAAATACCAGGTCAGTCAGTATTCATTATTATCTGTAACCCCAAAATGCAAAAATGTTCCATGATATATACAACTAAGAACTGAACTAGAGATTTCAACTTTTATAGGTCGACACTTATGGCTTATGTGTTATTGTCCATATGATGCTACACAATTCATACATGGAAATTAAGAAGAAAGCATCTCCTGATGGTGGCTATTTTCACATGCCAACAATGCCCTTCAAAAGGTATGGTGCTTATCGAGTAGTTATCGTCTCATGTACGCTACATTCTTTTCAGGGTTGGATCCATGACATGGGGTTCTATGGGACACACTTTTTTTCCTGTGCATGTTTCCCAATTTGATGTTGATTTTGTCTTTGAATGTACCTCTTTATATTTCATACCCCTTGTAAACAATTTTTTCTCGGCCCTTTTGATTGGTTTTTACGTCACCTGCTAAACACTTTTGATGTGATAATGTGTTTCAGAAGTCCGAACACCAAACTGTGGGAAAATCTTTTTAAAAGGCTTCTCAACGTACAACCCTCTGATGATCACTTAAAGATGCTTCGGGAGCTTAGAGAGTCATTCGAAGGGCTCATGCTAGCAGACCCCTCTCTTGTAAAGAAACTAAAGGATTCATTGAGGAAGCAGAGAACTGCCGTGTGTTCTGGTTAGCTTGCATAACAGATAGTTATAACATAGAGAAATAGAGTTTTGATTCTCGTGATTGCGGTTTACCAGTCTGCATCTGAGGAACTGTTTGATGTTTGTATAGTTGTAGTGTTTGAAAACATGAGCTGTATGAAAATGTATTTACTATTTACCGCCACCCTATCTTGTATTCTTCTATGACAAAATTAAGGTAAAACAAGGACAACATTAGTAGTATGATGGGAGTATTATTCTTGTAAGGGGAGATCTCAGGTATATTTGTGGAACCTGTATATGATGACGGTGCGATACTGCGACAGCAGCAAAATATTGTAATCGCTTAGATGACTATTGCCAAGTCTTTGGCTAAATATGATTTACTGCCAATGAAGTTTTCATTGCACCCACAAAAATAGTTAGAGGTATCAGTCCTTCAGAATGATTCTAGGTACAGTTACACCCTCTTCGCGAACTTGATTGCCCTTTGTGATAAGTATTGAATTAACGGTTATTTTGCGAGGAACGGACTAAATATTTTGCAAAGAGAAAATGATTTTGTATATCCATTAAAGTCTTATCATCCTGTTTTTTCGTTTGGAAAATATCTTCCGTATATTGGTGTAGGTGTTTGGTAACAATTTCAAACAACGCCTTAACAAAAAAAGAGATATATTGAAGAACATAACAAACAAATCAATCTAATGTACAACTTTAACTAAAACAAATTGCAAACAAAAAATAAATTAAAACCGGCTGTCTGATATATCTAAACAATAGTTAATACCGACTCTTTTCATTATGCTGCTTCTTGACAAGTTTTGAAAGAAGATAGAGGTTCATAAAACTACCGGAAATGATATCATTGCTCACTTTGGCGACACATGTCTCTCAGACTGCCCTTTAAGGCAGACGATCCACGCAGACGAGCCAACCTGCATGACTGCTCGATCATTACGTTGTAAGTGGATTCCAGTTCCCATGGGATCACTCCGAAATCATCATTATATTCCTCCATTCCTTTGACCATGAACTGCCACATGAAAGAACCCGCACCAGCCCCATTGCTTTTGGCAGACTTGTATGTAATTTCATCCACAATTTTGATTAGCTTATCGCGATGAGCAGGTTCAAAACCCTCCATATGGCCTGACAGTCCGAATTCAGACAGAATGACTGGCTTCTTGAGTTGTTTATCACCATCTTCAAAGTGAGATGATATCCACTTTTTGGCGAATTCCAGTTTTTCATCAAGGTTTTTATGAACCCTGTCCCAGGAATAAAAGTATAAGCTCGTGTAAATTCAGAACAGCGGGCGACCCATGGATTTGTTTCCAAGGTTCCCGTTAATAAGTACTGACTAATGAGTAAAAAGTGCGGAGTATATATATATATATAACAAGATAGTCACTTACCACTTGTCAGGGTACATATGAAATGAAGCGAAATCAATTGTAGGTATATCATTGTTGCGAATAAAATCAGTGCCAAGTGAACCTTCAAATTTAGTTGGGTTGTCAGCTGACTTGGGACTATTTGAATCATAGAATCCTTCTAGGCCTATTGTCACCAGGTGTTTCTCATCGATTGTTTTAATATACTCTGACATCTCCTTGATCCAATCCTGCATTTCCATATCAAAATGAAATTTCAGGAACACGGCAACAATATAAAGGAGCTTGAAAATTACTATGATCCTGTAAGGTAGGTGCTTCATAACTCACTTGAAGGGTGTCTCCTGAAGGGTCAGATGTGCAACGGGGTTCGTTAATCAACTCCCAAGCAAGTATAATTGGATCTTCCCGGTACTCTATTCCAGTGATGGTATTCTTCCTCGTAAGCACAGTCTGAACAAGTTTCACACAAGCAGTCATACATTCGTACCTCATTACGTATAAAGTTGAACTACATAATTAGCAGCAGCCAGAATTATTCAATAGTGCAGATCATAGACCGGACAAATACATAACACTAATATCTCGGCCCTTCTCTTTTCTATATACTGTATGATGCACGGAGGATAGATAGAAAGAGGTAGAATACCTTGACAAAATGTTTGAAATAGCCCTGGGTGGTTGGATCGTAGAAGAAAGAGTCATTAGACGAACTTATGCCAAGGCCTTCGTCCCATGCCCATTGTACATACTGTGTTTTTCCACCATAGGCATGCAGATTGTTCACTAAACTTAAGATTAACCTTACTCCATTATTTCTAGCTTCCGCAATCACATAATCCAGTGCCTGCAATTTATAAACCTTGGGTAAGACTGATATATAATGCAATAACCATGGTTGTATTTGAATCGGTATCAGCTATATTTATAACGCAATGATTGTAACAAGGCTACGACATCTTCTGATCATAGTTCAAAACGGTACTTGTTCTCGGGTCCCTCTATCTTAACTAATTCTTTACATTTGGTTGAAATACTTCTCACAAAAGAAAAAACCATAAAGAACATATTGAGTCGGAGGAAGAATAAAATAGTACCAAACAAAAATGAAAATACTGCTTATTATTCTGAGATAATTATAAACCGAGGATCAACAAACGACTCGTAAAATAACAGAATTCTTTATGTTTGGTAAACAAAAAATAGAATGATGAAAAACATTTGCAACTAGGGGCTACACCCAACCAATGGTTCATTTAATCTAGGCCGGTTCAGATCTAGCTTTTTTTTCAATTTGATTTGATTGAGCTCAAGGGTCGTTTAGTTCAAAGCACAAGAATAAATAGGAATGAAGTGTAATACCACAGAGGTGTTGAATTAAAAACCCTTAGTTCTAGGCTGGGACTCCTTTTAAGGACGAGACATGATACGACTATTTTCTAATACAATGGTCAATCATAGTTTAATGGGACTGAGATATTTTAGTGGCTACAAGTTCTGAGTCAAGTTTATGTTGGTTCGATTTAGAATTGAGTTAGACTAATGTTGAGCTAAATGTAGATCTGATAAATTAAATCCAATTTAAAAAACACGATACCATGGGAAAAATTCGAATTGATATATGATCATAAACTCAATAAGAGTAACCTCTATGTATTGAAATTTGATTTGGTCCGAATCAAGACTAAAATTAAACGAACCTCAATACACCTTAACGAATACTAATTGGAGTGATTGACCTGAACTAACGATTACTAATTATCATTAAAACACTCCCATGTTATGAGTTTTCTCTCTTACGTTAATCAAATCAATTCATTAAAACCCAAATCAATAAAACTTTGACCCGAAACTCTTAATACTACTTTTGACAATTTTGATCAATAATTGAATATAATTTGAGATTCAAGTGTATTAGTTTGTCATGTCTACCTAATCCAACATGGCAAAAATATACTAATCACCTAACACTATTACTTATCTAACATTGAATTGATCAGAGTATACATCTGGATAGCAACCTTATACATATTGGCAATCACAAAATTCTCATTTGTGACGGGCATATCCGTCGTAAGCTCACGACGGGTCAAGTAATACCCATGTGGGTAGATAAAACAAAAGCAGATTGCTACTCCCAAAGGGATGTGCTTATGTCTTATCTATCCACATAGTTAATATTTAACCCGTCGCAAGCTTGTGACGAATATGTCCGTCACAAGAAAGACTTGCGGGCAATGGCAATATAGACTATGGTAAGTTGGTAACCAGTAACCGCCTTGTCAAAGTAAGATCTCAGGCTTACATAAGCCTGATAGCAAATAAATAAGACCATTAATAATTTCAACACCTACCCAATAATAGTCCACGTTTCTCCGATATACTTTCACAACACAAATTCTGACAAACAGCTACATTCATACATCATACGGAGTATTATAGAACGCTAAGTCTCCCTATATGTCTTAAACTCTTAACAATAAAACGGATTAAATATCAACCCACTCGTGCATAGAAGACAACTATATTGTTTTTTCTCATGCATTATGCTTTTGTTTTATTTTAACTAGCTGACCTATCTCAGTTTAAGACGGATAATGACACATTAAATGGAAATTTGAGATTATAGAAATACAACAAGTCTACAAAAAAATAATCCAATTGGCTCATCATAATCAGTTTTAAAAGTTTGACCTTGTCTTTGAACTTGCTTCGACTTTTCCATACACAAATTAAAAAAACAAATCAAATTCTACCTTCAGTTACGCCATTGCATTAAATCATTCAAACCAACAGTTTTTTTTTTTTTTTTTTAATAGTGAAGAAGGCCACATATGTAACCTGATGTATGTGGGGGATACTAACATACTAACAAAGATCTTTCTTTTCCCTACCAAGAAGGGCCTACCGCAACCTCCATAAAATAATTCAAAATCCGCAAATTCTTGTTTCCGATGGGCCATTTTTGTTTAAAATAATAAGTCAGGATTTTGTGACTATTTTATGATTAAATGTAATTACAAAATGAGTTATCACATTTTGCTGTATCTATTAAAACCCCATTTTATTGTTTCAGACGGAATTGACTTGTAAGGGAGACAAATTCTTCAAAATTTGCTAAACTTTGTCTGCAAACCATTGTTTGTATTTTCTAGCTACGCATTTTATTTCAACAATTAATCTTTCTTTCGTAACTGTCCAAAGCCAAGTTTTTGCTTTGTATTAATAATTCACATGAGACGGTCTCTCACCGAGTTATTGATCATGTAAATATCATGATGTATTCAACTCAAAATAAAATTGAAAATGAGAAAGGTAATGTACCTGAAAAGTTTGTTCATCGAATTGACCCGGAGAAAGCTGCAAAGCATGGTAAGTGCCATCATTAAAAGCCCAAGTTCTACAAACAGTAAGACCCATTTTAGAACCTTGTTCAAGCATTTCCTTAGTCCTTGGTCTACTAATCTCATCAACAGCATGATCCATCAACCAATAAGAATTCCAACCATTTATGTAAAATGGTTTACCATCTAACATAAATTGATGCCCAACCACTTTTACAAAGCTATAATTTGGCCCGTTTAATCCACCCAAATTACCACCAAACGCCATGAAAATCAATGTCATTATTATCGCAAACCCGACAATTGGGAAAAACATTCCCTTTTTTGCAAATAGTTTTTTCAGAAAACCATTTGATGTTGCCATGGTGGTTTTATTTTTTTGGTGATTTTGGGATGGTTTGTGATTTTGGTGTCAAGAGTCGAGACTTTATATATATTTTGAAATGTTTTTTGGGTTGTTAGGAGTATTTTTAAACTACAGAGTGGTTATGTTGTTGCTTGTCCGACGTGAGGACTTGAGTTTTGCACACCCTTTTTATTTAATCATTTCTCAATTATTTAGGAAAAATAATTAAGCTTGCGGTTGTTGACTTTATGGGCTAAGCCCACATTTGATACCTACCCAAAGCCCAAATAGATACTATAACTCACGTAGACCTGGCAAAACGGGTCAACGGGTTGGGTTTGGGTCGGGCCAATTCAAGTCTATCATATTATTGGGTTCTTTCGGGTCGGGTCATTTTGGGTTTTGGGTGTTTTTCGGATATGTTTTCGGGTCATTTGTAGGTCCAAACGGGCCCGGTCATTTCGGGTTCGGGTCATTTTCGGGTCAACGATTAAAATAGAAAAAAATACGTTTAGTATAATTACCTATTTTTACTTCAGTTTTGATAATTGATTCTTTATTTCTAGCATTAACAATATTATCTTTGCTTTTAAATTAGTCATTTTAAGTCTCTTTTGTTCAATTAGAGTTGTGTTTTGTCAGGTTGTTTTCGGGTCGGGTGGTTTCGGATCGGGTCATTTCGGGTCGGGGTAGTTCAGGTCAACAAAGTTCGGGTCGGGGGGGGGCAATTTGGGTTTCAGTCAAAG
>JAYMSF010002301.1:0-10485 GCA_036897335.1 Silene vulgaris
GGTACCTTATTTGACCAAATAAGCTACTTGTCAAACACGTCCAAAAAAATCAGGTAGCTGAAATTTTGGTCAAATAAGCTACTTTGGTCAAATAAGATACCTGAAGTTGCGTGCCAAACGAAACCTTACTCTGAAATATAATAGTACGGAGTACTCCGTATTTAACAGGGTTCGTTCGCGGCAGTGCTTTATATGTGAATTCTAGATTAGTTCGACGTAGAAATTGCACTGGAACGCAACTCGATTGTAGGTCAGTTACTATTAAGCATTAAAATTGCTATATATACATGATTCACATAAATTACTCACAAATTCACACTAATTAAGAACCAAAAAAATAAGAATACTTTAAGAATTCGTATATCAGCATCGTGACGGGCTATACATATATGCAAATATTTATCTTGAGCTACAATGATGCTTGGCTATCTTAACTGAATTACCAATATGTACACAATTAAATGAAAGTAAGTAAATCGACTTTTGTTCACTTCCAAACCTTAATTGCACCATCTCTACTACCTGATAGGAGCAGTCTCTGGTTTAATTTGACAGAAGCAAGTGCTAAGATCGAGTCGCGGTGGCAACCAGCTGGGTCGACAGCAGCGGCTGCTAGAACCGCTTTTGTTGTCATTTTCGTGTGCAGAGGTCGCTTCCGTGTTTCCTAAGTAAAGCAAGAGAGGGTTACTTTGGTGAGAACAAACACATTAACTGCAAATTATAAATGATATTGATAGGTGAGATGAATGAGGGTCTAGTCAGCTTACTCTTGACTTTTCTTTTTTAGATGAGATATACGATGCACCCGTACCTAGAAGAGGCAAAACTAACCATAGCCAATCTGACTTGAACTATCCCCACACCACGAAATGACCCAATATACACATAAAACATATCTCAACAAAAAAATAAACCGACTTGAACCAAATGCATGCATACAAAAAAGGACCCGACTCCAATAACCTACCCGGCTGATATCCGTACCAGAGTAACATAAACATCTAGAAAAATCGTATCTCAGGCCAAGCTAGCATGCACGGGTCCAATCTCTAGAAGACGGAATACAGGGAACAAATCCCCTCACTAAGTGCACACTTCACTTAAACTACATACCACTGTAAATGCAAATATAAAGAAAGGGATTGTTGACATTATTCTAATTCCACACCACCCCCTTCCGCAGAAATATACTCTATATATAACAAAAATTTAAAATAAATAAATATAAATAAAACTCACAGAAAGGGTTAAAAATGAAATTGGGATGTACAAACCAACCACACACAACTCCAAAGTCTCGGAAACAATTGTCATACAGGTTTGTCGGTTTTGTCAAACATGACTAATCAACGTTGGGATAACAACAACATTACCATGTGCCCCCTTCAATGGCTCCTACCTATGGCGAAAGTAAGGAGGGTCAATTGTTCGTAATCTTACCCTTCAACAAGGCACTTTTTCGATGACCCATAACAAATTGTGTCGTGATTTGCATTGACCAACCACTATATATATATAGTTGAGTGAATTTTGCTTATTTCATCATATTCCAAAACCAAAGAGCTAAATCAAATCCACATCAGGTTAGCGTATAAGAAAACAAGACAAGCATCAGTTTCTCCATTGATGACATCGTTATAGATTATCTGATCAGATGTTCATTATTGGTTTTGATATTTGGAAAGAGTAACAAAAAAGTCGCTCCATATTTTCACGACATGAGATCATGAAAAATGGAAAGCAACAAACGAATTTCTCAGTTAATGCCAGATGATTAGTGGATGTTAAATTCCATAGAAAAATCCAGACACCCATGAGGCCATGACCCATTTGCTTTAGATAAGTCCGGAAGTAAACGACTAGGCAAGCGTTGCAATCTCAAAGTGATTGCTTAAAAAGCATATAAAATTTCTCACAGTAAAATATTTGACATTTTGACTTACCTGCACAACCTGAGCACCAAAGCTAGATTTACTATCATAAGTATCGTCATTCCCAAGACCCTTAATTGTCGGCCCACAAACGCAGTAACTCCTTTCAGGCCTGCATTTTGCAAGAGAAATGAGGAAATCCGTTTTTATGACAAGAAGAGAAAATGTACATGATAGTATGGACAAGAAGATAGCACCTGTCATGGTCCCACCGGCGTATTCTTAAATCAGTTCCACCAGTAAGCAAATCTCCCCCAGGAAGAGAAAGCAGCGTACGGAAACCAGAGAGACGGGGCGGAGGTTCATTTAACTCATCTACTCGGTATTTCGAGTTGACGCTTCTTCTTGGGTCTGACTTAGGATTTGACTTGTTTGGAGGTCGAGCCAAAGCCCAAGGCAAGTCCCCCAACTCAGCATCACCGTCATTTCCTGGCACTCGGAATACCTGATTGAACAAAGCAAATTAATCTAGGGCTGAGATGGAAGAATGTATATAACAGGAAAACACTGCCGATCAGCTGCACCTTTTCAGTGCACGATGATAGATCTAGGTAAATCCGAACAAAACAACTGAACTCAAAAAATTTGAAGCAGATGCCGAATTGATGTGCATATGAAGCGACCAAAAATGACTAATTTGAAGCAAAAACCTTAATAGCCACGTCAAAGACGATCCAATTAAACCAACCCTGTAACTACTAAATACTAACTACTGACACAACCCGTATCCAAATGAAGCAACCAGAATGACCCATTTAACGGAGATATCTAGGGACCGCATGAGCTCCTCCACAGAAAAGAAAAAAGGAGGTGAGAAGTCAGTTTTTACATTCCACCCATGACAGATAACTTTCCGTATAGTTCGACTACGGTCAAATGCAATGAAAAATAAGCAACTGAATGGCTAGTACCTGATGGCAGTTTCCAGTTTCTGCATTCCACAGAGACACTTCATTACAACCTGCAGCAACGTAGACAAGAGCCCTTGTAGCAGAAAAAGGAGCATTTGGCGGAGGAACATAGAGACACATACTCTCTATAGGACATGGGCACGGATATTCCCATGTGTTGACAGGTATAAGAAATCTAAGATCCCAGAGGGTCAACACCCCCCTTGAAGATCCCGATATGAACCAGTTCCCCGATGGATCAGTTACTAAATTAGAGACATAACCCTCCTCAGGAAAAGATTTCAGAGTCCAAGAATCGGTATTTGTTCTAGTATCCCAGAGATGAATCCCACAATTCTGAGTGCTGTACATGACCGAGTGACTCGCAGAGGCATCAGCTGAGTAGTTGACTAGACTGAGGATGGCACCTTCTCCCACTTCCCTCTTTTTCACATTCGCAATCCCCGAATACTTCTCAATACCATTCCGAACTCCTCGGGATAAATAGTCCACCGAAAACATGTGTATCCTTCCATCACATGCACCAACAATAACCTGGGCTGAGCCCCGAATCATTGTTGTGCATAGTGCCCGTGTTCCCTCCAATGGATAAGTCAACCTTGACCTAAATGAGATATCCTTTTCTAATCTTCTTGAATCCCATACCTTCACCGTCGAATCATCAGATGCACTCACAAAAAAGCTATTGTCAGTTGAAACGGCAATGGCATTGACAGCAGAACGATGTTCCGGAAGATGAGCAACCAATACACCACGTGGCTTCCACCCCAAATCGGGATGTGATGAAGTCCATGAGACAGGTGACGCTCCGGTTACATCATTTGAGGATGAGACATCCTCTATAGATGATGAGGAGCTCCCTTTTAAAGAGGCAGTCATTGCCAGTTCATGAAATTTAGAGCTCATATATGATGTTTGGTCATTCTCTCGGGGATCAGGCTCATGGACCACTCGGTGGAACTGTTTAGACCCACTAGCGATACTGAATGAGCCTGAGATAAGCTTAGGTGCTGGAAGTGAACTAGTCATGCCAAATGGTTTGTTCACTGGATCCAGCCAGTTTGAGGTAGATGAGTCTATTCCTGGTGTGTTTGGCTTCGATGAAGTATCGGATTCTGCTTGAGAATTGCCAACTCTTTTGTCCAAGGAAAAGGAATACAGAGGTATATTTTCAGGTGATCTGTCATGAAGCAAGCTATTCATACTGTTAAGTTGAGGAGAAATCAACCCAGAGAACTGTAGCTTTTCTGGAGAAAGATGATCCCTTATATCAACTGAAGTAGAAGCATTGTGAACAAATCCTCCCACTGATCGAACCTTAACATCACCACTATCGCAGTCCATTGACTCGATTTGGTGCTCAAATTTCGGGTCTTGGAGATCTTGATGAATCTCAGGCCACGCATCATTCTGTTTAGGCAAATCTACAGGATCCCACTGTTTATGCGGTGTTGAAGAATTGTACCATATCTTTCTATGTCTCTCTAACATGTCCGAGCCACGAGCATCTTCTAGGATTTGGTAAAATCCCTGTCTAGACACTGGAGGCTTTAAACATGATAGAAGGGCCTTTTCGGACGCCAAAGAAGCTGGCTGACGGCGAAGGAAAGGACGAATTACGGGCGCGAGAAAAACAAATGAGTCGACAGCTCCCAAACTGACACTACTTGCAGCAATGAAAGACACAACTGACCTCCTAACCCAATGACTAGGATAGCATAGCAGGGGAAAGGCATGTTGGATCATATCAAGTAGAACTCTTTTCCGTATAAAACCGCTATTACACAGTGAAGTTAAGCAATCCAATGTATTAACTATGACACCTTCTGTAGTATCACTCAATGCCTGCTCAATGTAAGGTACAAGATATTCCTCAACATTCCTTGGACCAATAAAGAAGCAAACATATACAATCTGCCCATAGAAAACTGTTCTCAGCTGCTCATCACGGTCGTTAAGAAAAGCAGGAAGAATGGGCAACAGAAAATCAATGCTTTGCTTCTGCCCAAAGAAACAGCAGAGTCCAGCAATATCCTGCAAAAGGGCTCTCCTAATATTTGGTGTTTGCTTTGGCCCCATTACGAGTTCCTGCACCACCTCGGCTATGGACTTTCTAAGATGGGCCAATTGAGCATTGCTATATACTTTCAGAGCCTGTTCATTATTGGTTGATGGTGACAGTGACTTTTGAGGCATGCTCAGTTCCTCTAACACTCCGGACTCACTCAACCTAATTGAGTGCACCAAAAACCCATAAGATGTTAATGCAAGTTTGCATATGTTGCTTGCATAACAAATTCGGACACTTTCCTCGGGATCATCGGGAACCATAGAAAGCATGGGGAGAATATATTCGGGAAAAATTTTAGCATCACTTGGAGGAAATTCTCGAACTAAGGGCAAAATATCACACACAGTCTCTAGGGCAGCACAACGGACTATCGCTGCTGAGTCATTTAGCATAGCAACTACATACGGAAGTACACGCTGTAGCCGATCTTCATTATCAATATAGATCGATGAATACTTTAACAAAAGTATACAACTACGTCGAAGCTGAGGAAACTTGACATTCCTTATACATGAACATAGAAGAGATGTAATAAGTACCATACCTTCACAGCTTATAACATCTGGGGGTAGCTGTAGAAAGGGCATGCGATAGGTATCGGATTCAATGTCATACTTGGACATTAATGACTTCAAATCATCAATAGTAATCTTCTTCAAATAGGCATGTTCCTGCCTCTTAAACACGTCCGAAATACTTTGATGCAAATTACTAGGAGACTGAATGCTATACTCTTGCTCATTTGGCGACAAGTGACACTTAGATGTATCCTCGTGAGCTGACTTATCACTAGAAAAATGATTTGAGTGGTCCACATCCCGAAGTAAGGCACCTAAATCACCTAATAGCTCAAAGCGTTCATGAGCTAATCCTCTTGTCCGAGGATCGTTCCTCGAATAGCTCTTGGGATAGTTATGCACTTGTCTGAGAACCATTTGTTGGGATGTCTTATCAGCGGAGTGGGATGGTAAACCGGGTCCACTAGTTATCTCATTACCAGCTTTACTGCTTGCCATCTGCTTCACTATTTCATGGAAAGCACTTTGACACATGACAACCTACAATAAGCATTACAAAACCAAGCATTAGATACAAATAGCAAAAGAACCCAAAAGAACTAAGTATTGAAACAAGTATAGCTTACCCTGGCATCAATGTCAAGAGAATTAAGACATGAGTAGAAGTTATGCAGAAATGGGGAGAAAAAATTCGGGAAGACAACACCGGCATAACTCTTTAAATAACCTTCAGCTGATAATCTTTCATCAGGATTCAGCTGAATCATGTGAAGAATCATTTTCCTTATTTCGGGATCAGGGATCTGGAATGATGGTATACATAAATTAGTACAAATACCAAGCTGATAGAAAGATAAACCAAGTTTGCCATGGAACTGATTACTGAATTTAGAACATTGACGGTATGTGAAGAACAGAGATGTGCAAATGAGCTCTAACAGAAATACATAAAAATTAAAGAGCCATCCCATTGAATTTGGGCAAAAGAGCGGTGTCCTACGTTCCTACCTACACTAACTACAAGCACATCATTAAATACAAATATTAGAAATTGTCCAACCTATTCAAACGAAAATGTCGACGACCACAACAACGACGACTATTGTTGTTGCCGTCATCATTTTCGTTTGAAAAGGTAGGACGACGACGACAGCAACCACAAAAGGATTTGGGTCAACTGATATAAATCATCATTTGAAAGTTGAAACCATCAATGACCGAAAGCAGGAGGAATAGATTAGATAATTAGGGGTTAAGGAAATCTTTTAGGGACATTACTAGAGTGTAAGAATTCTTCAGATAGCAATTAAGTGTCGAAAAGATCAACAGTCTCTTCCACACATTTGACAAAATACTACTCTGCATGTATTTGAACCTAAGGTGTATCAGAAATTCAGAATGCATCCCATACCTTCTCGAGATGCTGGCTAGGGTCATGTTGCCCTCTTCGATAGGCAAGGAGCTGCGAGAGTTCAAATAATGGTTGGCCCTCCAAGAAAAGTTCTGCTATTACACACCTGATAGCATATAGTCGATCCAAGGAAACCATTTCAGATAATAAGAGCAACAAAGAACGATAAAATTTAGTTACGTGGTCCTAATGCACAATAGTTTCTGAAAAGCATCCGTAGATAAAGCAGTGGCTGAGGAAACAAGTAGTATAAAACTCCACTACAAGTTACACACTAAGAAGGTTTGGGAAAGAGGACAAAAGGAAACATTTTCCCTCTAGATGAAGTCCATTCATCAATCTACCATCTCCTTTCAGTTGTTATTTTGATGATCTAAAATCAGAAATTAGGTCATCCAAAAATCTAAGGCTCTAAGCTAGTACTAAATCAGCTTCTTGAGATTTAGATCTAGTGGTGCAACTAAGCTGGTATATAGGGAAGCACTTCAGATTTAATTTCAATGTCATTTAAGATCAAGCATTTAAAAGAAGCTCACCCAGCTGCAAAGATATCCATTGACGGCTTAAGAGTTGAATCAGGTGCAACAGGCAAATCACCACCATGTTCATAAAACCTCTGCAAAAATTCATGTCAGATAGTATGAAAACATGAGCGTCTGTGTAAATATCTATTTTAAGTGGCCATTTTGAAGTCATAGCACCATCAATATTCACCAAAGAATCAGAATCAGGCCACACTGCCTTCAATTCACTTATGTTTGGGGTTACAATATTACAGCGTGAAGTTGACATAAATGGTACATCCTAGAAATAAACATCACACTTGTCGCAGGTTTGGATTTTTAATTAGAAAGATGCAGCGTAGAACAGGTTCAAAATTAATCTAGCCAAAACGACCCACTTATCTTTGAAGATAATACTCTACTATGTATCGCGCTATAAACAAGAAAGGAAAAAAAAAAAAAAAAGCGTTTTGACACCAATTTGAAAAGAGATGGAAGCAAACGAAAGAGGGGAGGCAGCAGACACTTGAATTCTTCCCATCCATAATTTTCCAACTTATTAAAAAGGAAAGTGGATCCCTCACTCTCCCTAACCTTCCCTCTTCTTCCAGATAGCCTGTAAGTGAAAGCATGATCATACATACATTCCTAGTACTAGAAAAAGTTTGTGGAAGTGCACATATATAAAAGAGTTTATGAGAAAAGGATTAGATATAGGAATTCCAGGCACAAAAAGAAACCTACCTCAGGTGCCAAATAACACAGTCTTCTCCCACCAGTATCAAAGAAAAAAGAGAAATCTGAAGGATCGTCGTCAGGAATGTATGTGGGTTTAAATGATGCAAAGTCGGCCAAGTAAACCCAATTCCATGATGTTACTAGCACATTCTCACACTTAATATCACCTACATATGCAAAACAGAAAATTCAGATTATACGCAAAACACAACTCTGTGATACCGATAACCAACCAATATTACAGATGTGAACAACTCACCATGACAAATCCCAAGTTCATGACTTTGCTTCACCGCACATAACAGCTGAAATATAAATATAAAGCTCCCATGTGATCACTCTTATCTTAATTTCAGAACACATACACAAAAATAAGTGTCATAAAGAAACAAAACAAAACCTGAAAAGCAAGCCATTTTTTCTCCACAAGGCTAAGGAAAGGCCTTGTACTGAGCCGATCATGCAAGTTATTGAAGAAATATTGTCGGAGTAGATATGCCGCCTTGTCGGTTTCCAGCCAAAACTGCCCATCATAGAGTACATTCTCATCAATATAAAAGATCCACACTCCATTTATGTAGATGAGATGCTTAAAGATTCATCAAGGTACTACCAATCACACAATTATGAAGTACGGAGTAGCAAATACACATAATTCTAAAGCAAATGAGAGTAGCTTGGTACTTTAGATACTATATCCATCAACATTAATTGAACCCGAATGACCTTCAACGTCAAAGTCTATCAGAACTGGGCTAGTGGCCTCTCCTTTACAGCATAATTAAGGTAATGTTGCCTACATATAACTCCCCTTTTGACTTACCCGCCAGGATCCGTTTCAGACACATTGAGGGTGTGTTGCATAATTAATTGTGGTTGACTCTGTTCATTCAGTTAGCCTTGTATGAGTCCGCCTCAGTTCCTCACATAGTCTCATGTAAGACCAACCCATATTCTTATATTTCCGCATCAAATTATAAGTTAATTGGTCGCGCCCCCCTCCCTCTATGGCACCTTATTTGTTGGTGTGGCTGCTTATTTTTATTCTGTTTTAGAAATTGGCTTTATGTTTTGGAGTTTTGGCCTTTTAAGTATACAACTTTGCCTAGTTTTATGTTGAGGAACTTCCGTTCTCTTTTGTCAGAGTATTTCTTCAACTGGGTAATGCGTATGTACAAAAAGGCATCAAGTACGCCCATACACAAAATGACAACGAAAATTATTATTGTGAGTAATATCTACTGAAAAAGAATAAAAAAGACGAGTTCCAGCTTAAGTAAAAGAGCACACGGCTCCAGATATGATCCTTTTTCCCTGCTGCATTGTATGAAGAGTTAAGATCTTCTTGACATGGCCTATGATAAGCACTGAGCAGAAACGATACCATTTTTTACCCTGGAGTCTGGCCCATGTTTTGTAGGACTTCTACAAACAGTCCAACAAAAGGTTTGACGAAGATGCAATCTTCAAGGGAAGGGCTCAAAAGCCGGCGGTGAGCCTTCAGGTGAACAAGAACTTTTTCTGTTCAGCATTTTTTTTTTACTTTACAGGTTAACGAGGTTGTTCTGAAAAGAGCTTGGTTTCTTTTTATTTCAGTAATTTTAATTAATATTTGGTTCTTGGTGTTCTACGCACATTTTGCTTGTTCACAGGGTGGGGAACCTAAGTATTGGAGGCGTGGGATCAAATTTGTGAATTAGTCGTAGAGAATTCCTGAATGTTTATGAGCGTATTGGGGTACACATTCAGGAAAAGTGATCTGGAAAAAATCTACCCATCACACAGTACATTCCCATCAATATAAAAGATCCACACTCCATTGAAGATTCATCATGGTACTACCAATCACACGACTATGAGTACGGAGTAGCAAATACACATAATTCTAAAGCAAATGAGAGTAAGCTTGGTAGCTTTAGACTATATCCATCAACATTAATTGTACCAGAATGACCATCAAGCCGATTAAAATGACATTCTCTGACAATCCTATCAGCTCAACTCAATATCTCCACACTCGAAATGCCACTGAAAAGTTTCATTAAGCAGGCAACTTATAGCCGAGGCGCCGAGCATTTAAATTCCACCAAACTTAAAGCTGCCTATGAAAGGCCAAACCTTTCCACAATCTATCAACTACTATTAAATCAATTTGCAGCCAATTCGGAACTGCGAATATCAACCAAGCTCAATCTCATCAACAGCAAAACAGCCAACATTGAAAATCCCCAAAACAAAATCCAAAATCATGAACCCTAAAATTAATTGTTCCCACAAAATTCCATCAAAACTGAAACTAACCCACAACAATCAAACACAAAAACATGAAAAACTAAGACAAACCCAGTTCAGAAGAATCAAAATAAACCCTACCAAAAAAAACAAATCAGGAAAAAACCCAG
>JAYMSF010002302.1:0-10484 GCA_036897335.1 Silene vulgaris
GTGCAGGAAGGGAGCGGCGTAGGGCTGCAATCTCAGTTTGGCCTGTGAAAAGCAAAACATGAGTAACGTTAAGATTTAAGAATAGAGTTGGTCTATATTATTGTATATATCCATACTTTGGGTTCACCAACCAAAAATAGTAAGTCAACAAGTGAACTAGATAAAACGAGGACGAAAGAAGGTGAATGTAAACACTTTCATAGTTACGTTTAATTTCATCACATACTTACACATGTAAGTATGACGTATGGTAGTTAAAATGACCCTAATTATATTCCTATTAATTATCGTGACATTATCCAACTTGAATAATACGGAATATAATTCATATTTAAAGCGAATTCGACCCGTTTAATAGGTTTAGTTTAAAGTTCATTAGAAGTTAGATGAAAGACATTGTTAGGAGTTTCTGCCTTAAATTTGAGTGGAAGATGAGCTAGCTATGGCAACAAGCAAAAGAGGCATTGAAGCTATGCGTGTGATTTCATGGTTTTTCCTAGCTTAGGAAACATAGTGGGACCCTTAGGAGTTTCCTAGGTTTACTTAGTCTTTGCCTTAATTGTTTGACTACTAGGGACGTTTTCTACGGGATAATGATACCGCGCTATCGGTTGGCGCCCAATCTCGGCGCCCAATCTCTCATATGCACCATTTATTACTGAGGTTCCCGATTACATGTATATGATGTACTCATTATTAGTGGGGCCCCTACTTATTGCATGTGAGAGGATGACAACGAGATTAGACTTCACCGAGTGGCGCTAACTCATTTTCCTTTTATACGTAGTTTGTTTAGGAAATTATATTAATTTTCTAATAGTTTATTTAGGGTGGAATAAACTATATAAAGGCCCTCATATTAGTCTAAGTTAATGAAGGAGGTGGAGATAGTATTTGTGAGCACAATCTTATGAGAGTTGATTTGTGAAGTTTCATCCAGGAGGAGGCTTTAGTTTGTTCTGGGCTGAAGTTGATTGGTGTTCGTCTGAATTTGGAGATCGAAGGAGTCTGTTTGGATCTTGCTAGCATCAAGATCGTTTGTCCTTCATCTCGTTTGGGTAATCTCTTTTGTCTCTTTGAGATTACTATTTTGTTGGTAGAATAGGGTATACTTTTGGCTCTTAGTAGCGCGTGTATACCGCTCTACTTTTGTACTATTATCTCCACAATAGTGAATTTTGCTCTCCTTCAGGGTGGACGTAGCCAGTTATTTGACTGGTGAACCACGTATATCTGTGTGTCACTTTATTTGTTATTCGCTATATTTTGTTCTTATCACCCTAATCAATTAACTATTTGGTAACGGGACGCTTCCGTTACAACAATCCTGAGCATGGAATAACAGTGAAGAACATCCTTTACACGGCTGACCAATTAGCTAAAGCCACCGACAATTTCAATGAAAATAGAATTGTTGGTAGGGGGGGTCAAGGGACTGTGTTTAAGGGAATGATGAGTGATGGGGGTGTGGTTGCGATTAAGAAACACAAGTTAGGGAACCAAAGCCAATTACAAGAGTTTATTAATGAAATTGCCCTCCTTTCCACCCTCAATCATAGGCATATCGTCCGTCTTTTGGGATGTTGCCTTGAGACTGAGGTTCCCATGCTCGTGTACGAGTTCATAGCGAATGGATCATTGTCCAAATTCCTCCACAACCCACAAAACGACTGCCCTATCACTTGGCCAATGCGATTACAAATCGCGTTGGACGTAGCAAGTGCAATTCACCATCTCCATTCCACATCTTCATCGCCAATATTTCATAAAGATATCAAGACCGATAACATCCTATTGGATGAGAAATATCGAGCCAAGTTATCGGATTTTGGCATTTCAAGGTCAATAAATGTCGACAAATCACACTCGACTACAGAGGTCAAGGGTACAGTTGGCTATCTAGACACTGCGTATCACCGAACCGGGCAGTACAATGACAAGAGTGACGTCTTCAGCTTTGGAGTAGTCATTCTTGAGCTTTTGACGGGGAAGAAGGCGGTGTATAAGACCGAAACTGGAGAATCAGAGAACTTGGCATTATCCTTGAAGGAATCATTGAACAAATCTGATTTTCAAGAGATGTTGACAGCTGAGGTTCTACATGGGGCGTCAAAAGAGGCCATCAGTAGCATGACAAATCTAGCCTATCAATTTGCATTGGATTTCTGATATTGCTAGAATGCTTTGATGGGATCGTACTAATGATAGTCGAATATGCCTCGTTAAGTATCTACATAACAATGTTTTGTTAGGTAATCTTAGCACCATATAACCATAATCATAACTAGTACCGTAGAAAAAGATGGTTTGTGTAACTTTTAAGGTAAGTAAAAGTCATAATGATCATTATATATGAAATTTTTCAGTAGCTTTCAAGAGAAGTAAAATTAGAGGAAAAATGAAGATGTAGGCCACCCATGATTACTCTTGTTTGATTGGTACGGTACCATCATACTCCACAACAGCTGAGTGAGCTGACTAATTTAAGTAGACACGGGTCGTTGTGCTTTTAATGCACCAGTTCATCTTGGCTGCCTAATTCATAGCCATAGACTGTTGCTTCACTTTTCCATCTTTTTCTGTTTCTGTTTCTTCTTTTTACGGAGTTCGACAAGTAATGGCAGCAACATTTCGAGAGTTGTTGCTGTGCCTGGTGTGCTTTGCAGTATTGGAGCTGATCTCGTCGCTCACTGATCCACGGGATGGTATGCTATCAAAGCCTTCTTGCCTTCTTTCATTAACATAATAACTACATTACTGTTTCTGATGGGATGGAGTTTGCTAAACGAATTAACAATTTTGCCAAAGTTTGGTAAAACACCAACACATATCCCTGTCATTTACTTTATCTCCATTTGGGTCTATTAGTCAATTGATCTCGACTTTGACCAGTATTTTCTCATATATACAACTTTTGGACTTTTTAAAAATACAGAAATAAAAATAGTTGTTTTGGTTGATCAAAACCTGATAAATTTTACCTTGAATGTCTAAATAATTTTGGGTGACCATTATAGTCAAATTGGGATGATACATTTGAGATAGATGTAGTGTCTAAAAAGTGCGGAGCTGTTCAGTTTCAAACGACTAACAGCAGCGTAAGTGACATTTTTTAAGTTGTCTTCTACATCTCCTATAGCGGACATGGACATGAATTTTTGTATATGACAGATTTAGCATCCAATGTATCAGTCACTTATTTCACCTAATTTGCATTGATGGTGCAGCTGCAGTGCTTCAATCACTAAAAGCTCAGTGGCGGAACACACCGCCTAGCTGGAGGAAGTCAGATGATCCCTGTGGAGCTCCATGGGAAGGTGTAACGTGCAACAATTCAAGAGTGACTGCATTGTGAGCAAATTTTGACTCACAGAAGCCATATTTTGTATGCAGACAGTACTTACATTTAGGTTTTAATTCAGCTAGTTCATGCTATCAGGGGGCTATCTACAATGGGACTTCAAGGGAAACTAAGTGGTGATATCGGCGGCCTAACAGAACTGAGATCACTGTGAGTATCTTTAAGATTGTATTAAATGGATGTGGCTTGCAGATTCTGTTCCATATTTGGGTTGGTAGGAGGATCAGAGCACAACCTAAGAAAAAATGATATGATTTGATGATTACTCACGATATCACGAATGATTGAGCTGAACTTTTCGGAAAAGAAGAAGCTATTTTGAAATTGTAACTGGAGCTGATTGAGGCGTTATTTACAGTGTTTCACATACTTACAGAGAAGAACATAACTCAATGAGCGTTTGCAGACAGACTTGAGTCAGCATGCTAAGTCATTGTAGCTCAAGGAACTGTAATGAGTTATGGTGTCATTTGTGGATATCGTGATACGCATGTTTGTTATCCCTGGATTTCATTTTGAAATGAGCGTGACAAGACGCTTAATGTTTCTTATGTTTGATCTGTATAATATTATAATTATATTTTGTTAATGTCAATTGTCAACTGTCTGCTGCAGGGATCTTTCTTTCAACCGCGGTCTTACTGGTTCTCTATCTCCAAGTTTGGGAGATCTGCCAAAACTAGTAATTTTGTAAGATTCAGTATACTATATCTGCTCTTAAAGCTGAGGAAACGATAAAATAGCAGATATGACAACAATGTTAAAGCAGTCTAATAGTTCCATGCTGTTTGCAGGATCTTGGCAGGCTGTGGTTTCAGTGGGGCAATTCCAGCAGAATTAGGCAACCTTTCGGAACTATCATTCTTGTATGAAAAGCTTTAATTGCTGTCATCTTGTTTTACACTTCTTAGTTACAATGTCCTTATTATTAATGTCATAATTTTCAATATCGTCTGTGATAAATAATCACTGCGGATAATCAACAATATGGTGGTTTTCCCATCCGTATTTAAGGCCGAATTGGCTGTATTTAAAACACAACAATCTAGATCCGGCTTCAGTGATCTCAAACTGAGATTTAATTGCAGGACTCAGGTAGACACATGTATAAAAAAAAGAGCATTTTGTGTGATAAGTATATTATTACTGCAAAAGCCAGCATGTAGACTGCACTCAGACTACTGTCTTGTATAATCATTTTTTCTGTTCACAGGGCCTTGAATTCCAACAACTTTACTGGTCAAATACCAAACTCTTTGGGTAATCTTTCCAGACTATACTGGCTGGACCTTGCAGACAACCAGTTATCAGGATCTATACCTGTCTCAACTCCTAGCAGTCCAGGGTTGGATCGCTTGTTGAAGGCAAAACATTTGTGAGTGTTTGCACAATTCCTCTATTCGGAATAGATAAAGAAGAGAAGAAGTCGTTTCTCATTCATGCTGTTAAGTCTAGATGTCTATAAATTGTCATATCTTGTTTTGCAGCCACTTCAATAAGAACAAGCTTTCAGGGAAAATCCCACCTCAGCTTTTCAGTTCTGATATGATACTTATCCACGTGTAAGTTCTCCATATATGTGTGTGTGTGCCGGTAAATATAACGTGCAGGTTTTAAGAAATGATCTCAATGAATAATATCCATTCTATGCACTTCTACAGATTATTTGATAGCAATCAATTGACTGGAACCGTTCCATCCACTCTGGGACTTGTCCAGTCTCTCGAAGTTCTGTGAGTATATGCTCTTCTCTCGAGCTGAATTCATGTTCAGGTTCTTGTTCATAATTTGATGAACAAGTTGGTAGGAATGGCACATTAATTAAGATTTCGCTTTTTTTGGTCTCTACAGACGGCTTGATCGCAACTCTTTGTCAGGGGAAGTGCCATCCAATCTCAATAATCTGACCAGTATTGTTGAACTGTAGGTAGATTCTTATGTTGAACAAAGATGTCCTTTTCCATATACTATGAGTTTAGATGGAGAGATTTTTAGAGGGTAAGGGAGGGAAAGGATTTCCCATCCTTGGATAGTGAAATGTGTTGGGGAAATTAGAGGCTAGGTAAGTAGAGGATCCATTTTCGCTCCTACAAGACAAATTAAAACCCTCAAACATTGGACATATTTGGAGGGACAACTTTCTTGCTCCGTTTCCTTTCCGTGCATCACTTCCCCTTTCCTTGCCTCCTAAATCTCTATCCCAACATACAGTACATTTCTACACATGACTATCAAACTCTAACACCATTTTCCTTCATGGATAATTCAGGAATTTGGGGCACAACAGATTTACAGGTCCATTTCCAAATTTAGCAGGGATGGATTCACTCAGCTACGTGTAAGTGGGATCTGGGAAGATCATAGCAATTTACAAAGATTTCATACATCTGCATTTATAAGTAGTTCCTTCACCATTTTTAAACTTCCTTTTGTGGATCTAATCATCAGGGACTTGAGCAGCAACATGTTCGATGAGTCAGAAGCTCCAACGTGGTTCTCTTCCTTGTCGTCCATTACTACCCTGTAAGTCCTTATTAGTGATTGGTTAACATGGTATATGATTGTGAGGCACATTATTGCCTCCATTGCACCTTCACGTATGTCTCGGCAGTTACTGAGTTTAACTTTATCCCAATGCTTTAAGGGCTACTGCAAATGCTGGGGTGAGTGGGCCATATTAAGCAATCTTACTCATAATTTTCAATTCCATGTACTCGTATTTGTTTCTAGTAATGAATCTTTATGCATATCTTCATCTCTTACCTTATTTCAACCCTTTGACATATCTTTTCAATACATTGTGTGATGAACTGGTTGAACTTGAGAACTAAAGAAGTACGAAGTAACTTGTTAATTTTGTCAATGCTTCATAACTTATAGGATGGCGGAGTTTGGTTCGCTTCAAGGAGCTGTGCCTCAAAAGTTATTCAGTGCCCCTCAGATTCAACAAGTGTAAGCCTAGCAACTGTAAGTTCTGGTGTAGGGTCACTATTTCTCAGCACACAGATTTTAAAATATGTTCACTGTAACAGGAAATTGAGAAATAACTCATTCAATGGAACATTGGATTTGGGGGATAGCATTAGCCAACAGTTGGAACTTGTAGATTTTGAGAACAACCAAATTTCCGCTGTGACACTTGGCTCTAAGTACACGAATACATTAACGTGAGAGTCTTGATTTACTCTATCGAACTCAATACTCACTGTTGTCCATGAATAAACTTTCTAAGATGTTTTGAGCAAAAGTTAAGAACATAATATGTGATTGAAATGCAAGCTAATGAAAAATTGCGGTATCAGAAACCAAAATGACCATAAATAACATACAAAAAAATGGATTTCTTGCAGAGGAAGTTTATTCGTGGACAATCTAAAAGGAATTTAGAAAATTAATTTATGGACAGATGAATAGTTTTTTTTTTGTTGGAATTTAATGGAAGTTTGATAATTGGGTGGATGATATTGCAGATTGATAGGAAACCCGGTTTGCACAACTCCACTCTCTAGTACAGATTACTGCCAGTTGCAGCAGCGAACAAGAAAACCTTACTCTACAAGTGTTGCTAATTGTGGCAGCAAAGTATGTCCACAAGATCAAAAGCTCAGTCCTCAGAGTTGCGACTGTTCCTATCCTTACGAAGGAACCATGTATTTTCGGGGACCTTCTTTCAGAGAATTGACCAATGCTAACGCCTTCCATAGTTTGGAAATGAGCTTATGGGTGAAACTTGGCTTGACGCCTGGCTCTGTTTCTCTTCAGAACCCTTTTTTCAACACTGACGACTATCTTCAAGTGCACGTAGATCTTTTCCCTACAGCGGATAAGTACTTTAATAGATCTGTGGTGCAAAAAATCGGTTTTGATCTAAGTAATCAGACTTTTAAGCCACCCAAAGAGTTTGGACCGTACTATTTTATTGCATCACCTTATGTTTTCCCAGGTAATGTGTTTACATCTTCAGTTTATAAGACTGTCTATAATACTACCTCCGTTCTTGTTGTCCCCATTTGACATTGATGCGCAACTGACATCAACTATGTTTGACAACTATTTTAACATTATTATTTTTAAAACGCTGCACTTTCTGTATATTCGTGATATTATGCTGTCAAAGTTGATTTCTTGTGATAATCAAAGTCAAATGGCGACAATATAGTATACTGTCATCTACGACCTCTTATTTTATCCGTTAATATGTTTGCTAGCTGCAAGCGGAAGACCTTCTGTGGGCTTAATTGCGGGAGTAGCTGCTGGTTGTGCGTTTCTCATATTTGTGGTGGTGGGCGTCTGTATATATGCTGTATATCAAAAAGCGCGTGCTGAGAGGGCCATTGGTTTGAGTAGACCATTTGGTAAGTATATTATTTCCGGAACTACTGTCTTTTTAGTGTGAAATCATCATTTCCAAATTCCAGTTACCTTAATGTTGGCTTTGTTTCAGTTTCTTGGGGTTCAAGTGGAAAAGATAGTGGAGTTACTCCTCAGTTGAAGGGAGCAAGATGGTTTCCGTATGACGAACTAAAGAAGTGCACCAATAATTTCTCAGATCGTAATGAGATAGGCTCGGGAGGCTATGGCAAGGTTCGAATCATATTATCTATTAAGTACTGTCTACTCTCCTATTTGTTTTCTGTCATGAATAATGCTGTTTGGTAGGTTGATTAATAAATCATACAATTGATCATCAGGTATATAAAGGAGTGCTAGCTAACAGCCAGCAAGTGGCAGTCAAACGAGCTCAACAAGGGTCTATGCAGGGTGGGATGGAATTCAAGACCGAGATTGAGATGCTTTCACGAGTTCACCACAAAAACTTAGTTGGTTTGTTGGGTTTCTGTTTTGAGCAAGGCGAACAAATGTTGGTTTATGAATTTATGCCTAATGGATCCCTCAGAGATAGCTTGTCTGGTGAGTCCTATGTTCAGCTTGAAATATATCTATGATCAGGATCAGGATTTTTTGTGCACATCTAATGCGTAGTGCAAATTGGAACAAAGAAAATAACTCGGTTAATTGTTTGTCCTTATATCCTGAAGTCGTAGTTTCATTACTCGGTTCTCTATCTTATCAAGCTATGGGGAATGCCCCAAAAATCCGACCCATCGCTTTCCAAAGACAGCCGTTGAGGTACAAGCCATAATGTTGTTTTAATACATGTATTCCGTGGAGCAGGAAAATCTGGCATTCTTCTTGATTGGAAAAGAAGACTACGTGCTGCCTTGGGTGCCGCAAGGGGATTAGCTTATCTTCATGATCATGCAAATCCCCCCATAATCCACAGAGATGTCAAGTCCACAAATATACTGCTGGATGAGAACATGACAGCAAAGGTCTCGGATTTCGGCTTGTGTAAGTTGGTTTCTGATGGTGACAAAGGTCATGTCTCTACCCAAGTCAAAGGAACGATGGTATGTTTACAGCAGTTTAATGCCCTCCTGTTTATCTTCAGTGCCAAAATTTACCTGTTTACTGTTTCACCAACTGTTATCCACTGATACTTTCACTTGACGTGTTTTCCCCTCGCCTATCTTGCTCCATTTTCTCGTATTTCCCTTTTCATCCTTTCTTCATCGTCTTACCTCATATTTTAGAATGACATTATAAGTCGGATATTATTGCAGGGTTATCTTGATCCAGAGTACTACATGACACAACAGTTGACTGAGAAGAGTGACGTTTACAGTTTTGGTGTACTTATGCTTGAACTACTCACAGCTAAACAACCGATTGTGAAGGGGAAGTACATTGTTCGAGAGGTTAAAATCATGATGGACGGGAATAACGACGAATTATGCGGTCTGAAAGACATGATTGATCCAGTCCTTAAGAGTATCCCAAATTTGGTTGGTTTCAAAAGGTTTGTTGAGTTAGCAATGCAATGTGTCGAAGATAATGCTTCAGACCGTCCTACAATGAACGAGGTGGTTAAGGAGTTAGAAATGATTTTGCAGAGTGACGGTATAAGTTCAAGTTCAACATCAGTATCTTCCTCGATAACAGATTTTGGAGCCGGAAAAGGAGTCCCGAAGCATCCCTATGATACCTTGATAAAGCGGGAGACCACTGATAATGACGCCTTCGACTACAGCGGGGGATATACTCTGCCTGCCAAAGTAGAGCCCAAGTAGGCTATTTTTGAGATGTCCAAGATGTCGGAATTTTATCTGTTCTACACTGTTGATAGCTGTCATAGAACGACTTGTTTGAAATCGGAAAGAAATGAATACTCCGTATTTGTGCAGAATAGAAAGGTATGGAACTGCAGGGTACTGTACTCAAATGTTGTCCCCAAATATATGATTGAAATCATCAAAATTCGACAAAAGTGACAATATTGTGGTTCTTTTCATATTCTGGGCTTATTTATTATGAGACGGTCTTATAGGAAATATGTCGCCATAGACTAAAATGGACAATTACCGGCCTTTAACAAAGCAATACCAAATGTCGCACTTAATTGACAACTAATCGAGATTTGATTATTTTCCAATTCAGTGATTTCATCCGGTTTTATTTTAATAGAAAAAGGCTCGTGTTCGTTTTAAAAAAATAATAATACTAGGACTGGACTTGCGAACTGATTTTGATTTTCTC
Organism: Silene vulgaris; assembly: GCA_036897335.1. Classification (NCBI taxonomy): domain Eukaryota; kingdom Viridiplantae; phylum Streptophyta; class Magnoliopsida; order Caryophyllales; family Caryophyllaceae; genus Silene; species Silene vulgaris. The sequence continues at coordinate 9,959 of JAYMSF010002302.1, forward strand.
TAAACAAAAACAGTCTGATAGTTCAAAATACAATCGACAAACACCATGTAATACCACTCTGCTCGATCGTTTCAGGATAATATCTAGATTGTTGAGAGGAAATGGAGAGGACCTAAATTTCCCGTACCCTAGTATTACTGTATCCCAACAATGTGTGAGCGATAAAACTATAAAGACAGAATTTCGCCAGCCTGGAAAACATTCTTGCTTTCTGAGAATGAAATCAATTGGGAATGCCATAACAGGAAAGACAAACATATTGCAGATTAAAGTTCCAAAACTCAAGAAATTCACTCTATTGGCAATACTGTCAAAAAACTGAAAGAGCAGCAACAGTTTTACAGTTCCAATGAACACAACGGATCGTATAAAATCCAGAAGAAGGGCAATATATCATGCTTCAGTACATATTAAGTCTACATACACTTTCTCACGAACTCTTCCACACACAAAAAAAGAAAAAGAAAAAAAAAAAAAAAAAAAAAAAAGAACACCCCTAAAGAGGTCTATAAGAAAATAAAAACAC
>JAYMSF010002303.1:0-10484 GCA_036897335.1 Silene vulgaris
GTGCGGGAAGTGGTTGCTGCTGGCCAGAGGCGTGGAAGGGGCGGGGGGGGGGGGCGTGATGGGATTACACGCCCTTCTTTTCTATACATTGACCATGCTTTAATGTTTTCTGATACAACATAGAGCTTTTTCAATTGCTAAGCAAAGTCATATGGAATGTTAATGATTGATAATACTGTAATTGTTAACCATGTTACAACTAATTGACAAACCCTAATTTTAAAACAAAATAATTGAAAAACAAGTTATTAATTATTGCTAAACAAAATAATGACTTCATTATATGAGGAACTTGAAGAATTACATGTTACAACCCATTATTGAAGTTTTTAGAGCAATTGAATTCAAGCTTCTAGGGAAAAAGGTATCAATAAAATCTAATTCATCCAGATTTAGGGGAAGGTTATGGTATGACAAATTAATGAAAAAGTGTATGTGAAAGAGTAAAATCCGTAGGTGAAAAAGCAATAGCGATTATCAAAAAAGGTAGTATTAATATAAAATATCAATGTCTTGAGCCCACCGACCTTTTGTTTTATAGAAAACAGTATACTTATGTATTGCATTTCTCGTGGATGCCCACTTATGTATTGAATTTCTCATGGCCCACTTATGTATTTAGGCCCACTCATAGAGATAGTATTTAGGCGGGAAAATACCCGAGGTTTCTTAATCTGTTAGTACTAGGGGGATTACCATAGTTAGGGGGTGAATATAAAGTGGCACGAACCGGCCGGTCCGGTCTGGTCTAGACCTAATACATACCGGTTCGATTTTCGGTCCCCAAAAATACGGCGGCTTGTCTCCGATCTCCACATTAAAAAATAAAATTCAATTTACCTTGTGAAGTGGTACCCGAACCTAGTTTGCACCCAAACCGGGACCCAAATCTAATCCATAACCAAATTGACCTCATTTAGCTGGAAAACAACTAACTCGAAAATGACCTGAACTCGAAATGATTCGATCCTACCTTACCCGGTCCGTATTCTTGCCAACTCGAACAATCCAAACACAAATTAACCAGTACCCGGCCCCGATCCGATTGAAAGTTTACCATGTCTTACAGGATAAGGCACTAGTAATTTTGGTTTTGAGTGGGTAAATTTGCCAAATTGTTAGTAAAAGAGTAGCGGAAGAGGAGGCAAGTACGGCAAACGTGGCGTGCGTCTACTCAACACGGAGCACCAATTACGTGTCAATCCCTAGAGGATGCAGAGATGCACCACCCTCCTCTGATTCACCATTACCCCTCTCACTCACTTTCCGCACACCACAATTTCTCTTTCCCGCATTTCGTCGAACACCTGGTGTGCATATCTCTGCAATCTCTTTCACGCCACACCATCTCTCCTTGTCTTCTACTGCGCCGGAGTTCTATCAATGAGGAATTCCCTCGCTCTTCTCCGTTACTATCGCCATGCAAACCTGCGTTCTACAGGTACCAATTTTCTACATTTTGATTTTATAATTCTGGGTTTTTGACATTATCCAATTTTAGTAACCGCCTCGTAGAATTCAATAATATTCATCACGTTTTTGTTACTATTTTTATCGCTTAGCATCGTTTTTTTGTGTGAATTGACAATGCCCATGTGCTATGTTGATGAATTGCCGTTGTCGTGGTGTCGAATTAGGTAGGATAGAAAATCGAACTAAAGCTTATTGGTCAAGCAAATGTTGTTATTGTTCTCTGGTGGTAGTTTGATTTATGAATAACCCTTCTCGACTTCGCGTGGTGCCAAATGATTATGAGGATATTGCTCGGTGGCAGTTTGATTTTTCTTGTGCGGAAGCCAACTTGTTCTTGTTGCCAGAGTGCATTAAATTGTGTTATGGGTATGACCATCAGGGTGTTAGTTTGAATGTCATATTGCATATGGAGTCATTCATGAGAACACCATATCTAAGCAGGCCTTTTTGCTGTATCTAAAATCAATTATATACGAGTTTTGACACTCCGTATAGTTCTATATGATCTACTTTTTCTAGAGAAGCTTATAAGCTATAATGACTCTTCTTCCAAACCTCCCTTCTGAAGTACTCCCTCCGTCCCGGGCAATTGTTGTCCTTTGGTTTTGGCAAAAAGACCAAGGAAAAAGGAAAGGGCCAATTACTAAATGACAAGTGGAACAAATTGAGTGTGAATCAAATTCCTCATCAAGTTTATTCTTAAAATAGAAAGGACAACAATTGACCGAGACACCCCAATATGATGACCGGGACAGGGATGGAGGGAGTAAAAATTAGTCTGTTTGATTTACTGTTCTAAACACAAGGAAAGTTATACAGGGATGTTTCTGTATTCACTGGGGAAATATTCGTTTGAGAACACTTGACCTCTGTATATTTTTGAGGTACCCGACTCTCATTTCCTTGTTCATGATGATCATGGGCAGATAGTCATAAATGGGTCCTGGTGAAATTTGTGTGGGGGTGTGTTTTCTTTTTTTGAAAACTATTGGTGTGCTAGAAATATGGTTTGGCTGATATTGAACTTCTCTCTCTGTTGAATGATTGGGTGATCGTTTTATACTTTTATATATGCCTTTTCCTTTACCTATTATCCACAATACATTCTGCTACTCTGTACTATATTATTTCCTGTCTCAGTGGCATACTTCTTTCATTGTGCAGCATGGGGTAGTGGAGCCTCAAGATATATGTTATTTGCAAGCCGAGTAAACAGAGATGTAGGGTTTTTGTCCAGTTTTCTGCAAAAAAGATTGTGAGTACCTTGCTGAGTCGTTTATAATTCCTACCACTGACTTCCAAGGAAGGAAAATTCTATAAAATCCATTTTTACCTCGATTCAAAATTATTCTTATTAATTTGGTTGAATATGCAATGTCAGTCTCCCGACAGTCAGTTGCAGCGAAAGTGATTACATTAAATCGGATTCTTGTCAGATGATGCCTATTACTCCTATTTGACAAATTTGCAAAATAGTACCTTTTTCTAATAGTGTGTGCAAAATTATTAGGAATTTAATAGCTTTGGGGTCGTATTGAAATCTTTTATAGATATTTCTCGGGTGAAGTAAGCCTATTTTTGGCTTTGGAATACGATGGATTAAGAGAAAGATGCTCACTGTTTGTCTGCACTTTTTAATTCTTACTTTTTTTAAATTCTGACTGGTTATATATCAATCAATCGATGCAATTCCTGATGCAATTTTCGTCATGGGTCATTTGGAATAGCGGCAATAGCCTCTGCGTGCTTTGGACACTGCGGTAGGGTTGTTTATATCTGAACCTTTACCTTGCAATGGGATGAGCCTTTGAGGTACTACCACACATGGCTAATGTTGTTGGCCTGTCGGCCGACTACTCTTAGATAATCTTATTTAATATGGCAAACATGCCTTATTTATCTTATGTTACCCTTCAGCAGTCTTACTCTGCTTATCCCCTAGCATCTGCTGTCAATCGTTTACCTGGCATGTCCATCTTCCATCTTCTGAAGATGCCTCTAAAAGCCTTGGACAACCATTATTTACAACCCTACATGAGGCTCCTTATTTTCCAGTTCGATCTGTTTACAACTTCACATTAGGTCATGATTCTATTTTATCACTCTTTAGCTGCACTTCACTTGAATCCAGCACAATCACAAGGCAGATTTCTGCACACCCCCAAGAAAAAGCGACTGCATATAAACAATCATTGAGCACCTTTTTATTTCAAAAACGAGTGTCTGCCTATTTGGTATCTTAGAATGGTTTCTTGCTGCAGTTCTTCGACCAACTTTAGTAGCGTACATGGTGAGAGGCCGTCTGCGGAGTATGCAAAGAAGAGGAAGGAATCATTGGAGGATGAATTTGGACATGTGCTAGGGACTTACAGCTCCAGAAGTGTTTCTGTCGTTTATCGGTTTGGTCCATTCTTGGCCTTGTTCCGAGCAGCTGTTATCTCATTCTATGTGCTGAAGCTATCTATTTGGCAACTGTTTGTTCATGATATTCGGAAACGTGCTGCTAAGGCAAGTTCTGTTATTTCAACTTTTAAGTCATTTGATAAATTACTCTAAAGTAGAATGTAGAATACAGTAAACAACTTAACATTCCACACAACGTGTATCATCATGATGCATTTTCTATGCGTGGTGTTCATAGTATATCTTGTGAACATTGTACCTTTGAGCCATTCTAAACCATAATGGAATTTCTTGCAGTTCTGTGAAACTCTGATCCAATTGGGGCCATTCTATATAAAGGCAAGTATTCTCTCTACTGTTCTTATTGTTGCATCACATGCATGCAAACTGTTCTTTAAACTGGCAACAATTTCTCTTATTTTGTCACCCTTAAGCTATAGTTGTTAAACCCATAATTCTGATTGCATTTTCATCCATTCCGTTGTTATTATTATTGATATTATATTATTATTCATGTAGTTGAGAAAAGCAGAGAACTTTAAAATGTCAAACAGCAGCGATACCTTTTCCTATATGTATAATAAGAGTGGATATTTTGAAACTATTACTGTGAAGGAGGGCATGCAAGAATTGGGAATAATGGCTTTAGTTATTTTGTGACCCTTAAGAGTATTTGTTAACTCCGAAATTCTGATTGCACTTTCATCCATTCCATTGTTATTATTAATCATGTAGCCGAGAAACACAGAAAACTAGAATTATCAAACCTGAAATGATACCTGATACCTTTATGTATAACGAGGAATGAATATGTTCAAGCTATTGCCGTGAAGTTGGGTTTGTAAAAGTGGACCAACCAGACAGTGAGAAATAATCAAGTATTTGAAGCTTAAAAAATTGAAATCAATAATTTTCTCGGACTAAGATAATTGGCATTTTTAGCCGACCAAATTAGCAACGCTTCAGCCTGAAAGTCCCCAAGTTTGTTGATCTTTGAAGGCAGCCTGTTATCGAAGTCATTAAGGGTGTTGACAGCATGTTTCTTGAATTCAACACGACCATCTTGAATTACTAGAACAACTCTCACACAAATAGAAGCATCTCTAGAAGCTTAAAAAGCAATTTTCATCTGTTGCTGTTGTTGGACCTTGAGTGATACCAGATTTATTTTGCGGATCAAATTTTGTTGTTGCTTTTATAGGTGGACGTCTGTTGATACTCGTTTGTTAATTGTGCACGGAAACCCACACGGTAGAGCCTAGAGGAGACATTTACTTGAGGTGTGGTTCTTAGGTTTTGAGATAAATGAAAATTATTGGTGGACTTAGTACACCAATATATACTAATTATATAATATCACATGATGAAAAGTAAGCGTCCAAAAATCATTTCTGGAATCAAACAGCCTTGAACATTATCAGACTCTAAATGCTATACTTCTCTAGAAGGTCTAGCCTTTGGAATCATTAAGAGGAGTTTGAGAAAGGTTGTGTTATAGGCTGTCAGCAGGGTGACACTTAACATGAATTATTAGTGGATTGAACTTCTTGTTCATTACAATTATAAAGCAAAGTTTCTTTTACTCTCTTGAACAAACACTAAGTTATTGAATTTTCCTCTGGTGGTCTAAACCGCTCAATGTGTTTTGACGACTGGACATTTAAAATGTTCAATTATGTTCATTTAGAGTAATGTATCTTTTGTTTCACTGCCTAACTAGATGCAGAGTGTTAGGAGCTTCTGTTGTGTGGTACTGTGGTTTACCACTTTGTCCACATGTGAGTGTCCCACATTGACAAAAGGAGGGAGTTCACTACTTCATAAACCAAGGAGCTACTTTTCCTATCACGAATTTGTTTTAAGATGGGAGTCTGGACTCTGGAACCTCTTTGGGCTTATGAAGTGGGGTGTCTCGCATCCTTATGGGGTTGGTCCAGACCCGAAAGGTTTAACATACTGAAAATTGCTGATGCTTGATTGAGGATTTGTGAAATATATGCATGGTAAATTTTTTAAACTTGTATATAGGTTGTAAGTTTGATTGTTTCTTTGTATCCACAGCTTGGTCAGGCGCTGAGTACAAGGCCAGATATTTTACCGACCATATACTGCCAAGAGCTTTCTAAATTGCAGGTTTAAGTTCTCACGATTTCTGCGATTCTTTTTAGGGTAATTTTCAATAATATTATTTCATGTTGTCATAATGACAGTTCCATCATTCTGTGACTCAGGCTTGCATTAATTCTTGTCTTCATTTACTTAGGACCAAATACCCCCTTTTCCAACTTCTGTTGCTATGAGATCTATTGAATCCCAGCTAGGCGCTTCTGTGTCAGAAATCTTTGCGGACATTAGCCAAGAGCCCGTTGCTGCGGCCTCTTTGGGGCAGGTCTATAAAGGTTTGAAGGCTCCTGATGATTGAATTGATAATTTTAGTTATTTTTTTAACTGCCGAATGGAGGGCTTGTGAATCATGTTATTATTATTATTTGTAATCTGTGTATTTTGGGGGGTTTTAATTTTTAAATATTTCCTTCAAGTTGTGCAGCTCATTTGCATTCAGGAGAGCTGGTAGCTGTCAAGGTGCAGAGGCCTGGTATGCCGTTGTCGTTGACCCTTGACGCGTTACTATTTCACATGATAGGTGGCCAATTGAAACGTTTTGCGAAGGCTCGCAAGGATCTCTTAGTTGCAGTCAATGAGATGGTGAGATGTCTATTTCTTAATATGAAAAGACATCTATCTGTTTATGCAATTATAAGGGATTCTTTGAAATAAAATAAATCTCATTATATCATCTTGTCATAGGAAATTAGGTACATACTTCGTATTAGGATAGTTTGCTTTCGTGCCTTATCTGGTGAAGTAATGAATAAGGATCTGTCTTTTGTTTTGGCTAGTGGCTATTGGGGGACTTTTATGTGTCTGCTATGTTACTTCTGGAGGACTTAACGAGAGCTAATGAGGGATATGATATCTAATGTTGGCCCTCTTGTGCTGTAATCAATGACCACTGGTGGTTCTAGTGGTTGGACATAAACTGTGACTCTGTGAGATATTCCATAACATCGAGAGACCATGACAATATGGGGCTGCGTTCTCTGCTAGCGTTGGTCTTCCGCTCTGTGATTGGGCAACACATGAATTAGGACCACTTTAGAAAGGCCGTGAAAGAAAAGTAACGTAAAACTCGAAATAAGAGTATCATACCATTATTTTATCGACAAATGGATACAGCTTTTTTTCAGTAGTAATGCTAAAGTTTAGCTATCCAGAATTGGATGCTTTTTGTGAGGATTTTCATGAAGGGCGACCATTGAAAAGAATCGTGCCCTTGATAGCATTCATAATATTATCAACAAATGGCTGCAACCGTGTCTATATATCTAACACCAAACTCTAGCTATATATCAACGATCTTGTGATAGTTAATTTGACACTTCGACAAGGATGCTCCGTTCTCAAAATATATTTGGTCCCTCTCCTCTCATTAACACCATTAAGCTTTTAAAGCGGATAATGGAGACATTGAATTTCTTCCTCACTCATAACATTATTTGATAATAAGGAATGATGCCAGAAAATTGATTCGCTATACTTGCTTCTAAAACTGGTTTGCTTTGTCAATCAGCTTTATTGTTATCCAGATTGCAGGGAGGGATGTGTTGTGTACTAGTAGTACTTTTTGTGGACGATCTTTGATCTTTCTGACTCTAATAAAAGTTGTTTTGTTGCCTGGATAGGTTAGACACATGTTCGAAGAGATAGATTACATCTTAGAAGGAGAAAACGCTGAGCGCTTCGCTTCTTTGTATGGCACACACTCTGGTAAGTCCAAATTCTCTTAACTTTTCTTTTTGTTCCAATGTTCTCCGACATACCTTTTTATTCGTTCTATGCAGTTGGGTGGTTTTTATGTCTTGAGTTTAGCAGCGTTCATTTTAATGTAAAATGCTTGAATTTCAGTTTAGTGCAGTGTATTGCAGTCTCAAAACTCTCAACCATATTACTCCATCATCGTGCTTTAGTAATTATATAGGGTAGAGATTAAGCATATCGCTCAGTTCAACATTTTCTTACTTAGGTGAATCCTGATAGCTTTTGGCCATTTCTCTGATTTTGAATCTTCTTTTAATTTGATAATGGGGAGGATGTGATGTTTTGAGTAAAAATAAGAAAGGCGTCTTGCCGGTTACAAAATTTGGCAATCTTTTAAAATGGTATCCTTCAGGGGGCTGTTTAGGATTTGACGACGCGAGTTTTTATTTTTGGTTGAGCTATTGTTTTACCCCTTGTTTTGATGGAGGGAGGTGGGAAACAATTCCTTTTGTTTGGTAAGCAAATTGGGATGGAGGGAAATGGAGGGATCAATTTTCCCTTCTAAAAGCCTAATTAAATCCTGTCAGCACAGAAAACATTTGGAAGGAAAATGCCATCGTTCCACTCCTCCTCCCCTTTCATTCCGCTCCACCCCTCTCCCTTCCCCCCTTAAAGCCTTTGTTTAGAGAAAATATTTGCAGGAGGCTTTACTGAAAAAAAGGGATAAACTTCTCTACTGCAAGTTAGTGTTGTTTGCGGCGTAAGGAGGAAGCATGATTTTTCTCTCTCAACTGCCTATGTTTTCTGTTTGACTTGACATAATGAAGCATGTATATCAGTTCCAAAACTACCATTGGCTTCTTTGTAGTGTGGGTATGGAGCAAAGATCCAATGGAATTGTGGAAAGTTTCCTCTTAGCTTGAACCTAAACTTTCATTCTTTGAGGATTTATAATTGGTGTCCGGTCTTGCCTGCGGAATGGTGCTTATTTTTCCCAGCTTTTAAAGAGAAATGCTTCATGGTATCATTGAAGGTTTGTTACCTTGTGTCTGGCCTCTTTTAGTGAACTTGTGCTCTTATATCAATATCCTCAAAAAAGAAAATAAAAAAATGGAAAGGTTACCGGATGCTATGTATTATAATTTCATGTCATTTGAGGTAAAATTTCTAGTGAAGAACTGAAAGTTACCTATTTGCCTGTTCCATTTATGCATATGATCATTAACCGAACTGTCTATTATCCACCTTTTTATATGCACAAGTGCATAAGAGAAAGGGTATTGTGCTGACTGCCCTTGTCCTTGCTTGTGACCTGCTGTTCAATACTATTTTCTCTTGTGTAAAGTCTTTGTTGATCTGAATTCTAGAAGGCGTTGATCATGAAAGAAACAATAATCAGGCCACTGATAGGGATTATCCGACACACAAAGGGCATGGGCTTATTAAAGTTCCCAAGATTTATTGGAAGTACACTCGAAAAGCAGTGCTTACAATGGAATGGATCAATGGAATCAAGCTCACAGACGAGAAGAAACTGGCAAAGGTCCACTTGAATCGCAAGGAGCTAGTTGATCAGGTATTCGCCGAATTAGAGGCTTGACTAGTTGTACTTCATGTTTATTGTGCTTCTCTTGGCAGTCAACTACAATCTCTAAGATGGGACCGAAAATTATTCTTTATAGATCTTTGAAAGAAGGAAAAAAAGTCATAATAGCTTAGGCTTTTGTTTGTTAACAGAGTCGAGCATTACTCTTGATACATCAGAAGCCTATAACAAGCCTTTTCTGTTTTTCTTTTCTTTTTTCTTTCCCCTTTTCGTGTTGACTGACATACATATGCTTGGCATGTTCATATACATGTCTAAGCTCTACTGATTCCAGCAGCTGGCATAATAATTATTGTACGAGCTTCAGAAAATATTATACTGTCTAATGACACGCTGTTTTTAGGTTGTCATGAGGTCATCTGCTAGAATGTGATAGTTTGTTGTATATTAATTGAACGTCAGAGACCACTCCCATTCTCCAACTGCTCTAGAGAGGCTCTTGCATTAACCTGCAGAGGCGTTTAGATGAATGTGGCCCTACTGCAGTCATAATAGAGAGGCCTGTTTTGGTAGACTCTCACTGAATGAAGATCACAGGCGGTTTCATGAGCTACTTTTTTTGTTCCTTTAAAATGACAAAATAGTACTCCCTCCACTTCTCTATAATGCTCCACATTGCTTTGGGGGGAGATATTAAGAGGAATGAGAATATGTGAAGGAAAATGATAGTAGGAGAGAGAATGTGGGGTCACAAATCGTATGAACCACAAATAATAGACATAGGGGGAAAGTGGAACAACTTTGTGGATTTGCCATTCTAGGAATGTGGAACATCATTTAGAAGTGGAGGGAGTACTAATGAATTAATAGAAATACAAGGGCTGAGGATAATGCACACTCATAAGAGCACGTGTAAATTTTTTCCATGTTAAAATTATGATCAAGACCCGCCTAGAAGCTCCCAATGTTTTTGCCTTCAAAGAGGCTAAATCAATGACCCTTCCCCCAAGTAAAACTGTAAATTGAAACATTAAGGGTGTGTTTGGAAAGTAAAAGTAGAGGGGGATGGACGGGAGGGAAAGGAAGGGGAGGGGGAATGGAGGATGAGTGTTTGGTTACAATTTCCCTCCAAATCTGTCCTATGGTGGAAGGATTTTGGTTTGCCTTGGAGGAGGGAAAATTGATCCCTCCAAATCACTCGCTCTCCATTTTCTCCCTATCCCTTCGTTATCTAAACAAGGGA
>JAYMSF010002304.1:0-10479 GCA_036897335.1 Silene vulgaris
CCACTTTTGCGTAACTTTCATATTCCACATTTACCCTTATAAATTCTAGCTAATGTTGGACACTCATTGACAGACGAACAAGGACACTTGTCATACAAATTGACACATGGCCGTCAATGATAAAGACATAATCTACTAATGTACAAAGAACCTTCTTATCTCTTGTTTATCCTCTTTTACTCTGCTTATTCAAACTCTTTTCCCATAACTTCAGTGGAATAGTATTGCATATTTTCTCTCCTTTCCCATATTTGATTAGGATTAGGACATTATATTTTAGAGTTTTAATTCAAGTTTAGGTTAGGTTGGTAATTTTAACTTATTTCAGGTTAGTAGTGTACGTCAAAAAAGAATGGTACTACTCAGTTGTATGAAGATTGATTTAAGGTTAGTAAGAATTTCCCTTGATGTGCCTTTGTAATAAATTCTTATCATCCCTCATATGTATTGTTTTTTTAAATTTACAAAGGTTAGTAAGAATTGACCTTGATGTGCTTTTGGGATGATGCACTACACCAAGCTTATTATTATTCTCTTCTTCATGAGAAAGAAACATGCGTTATTGAAGCAAGTACTTCGTGATCGAGGCATAGTTGGTGCTTGATTAAATGTTATTACCAATTTTTAATAACCTTCTCTAATTGTACTCTAGAGTAAATTACTAAATTTTGTTATCTAATGCAGAACTATTATTAGAAGTAATTAACACTCCATTAGCTCATGAAGTGCAACAAAGGAATTTGTGGTAGCAAATTTATCTTAAAATAACTATTACCTAACCCATCTTGGTTTACTGGCTTACTGCAGTAATACTTACCATGGTGTTTACAATTTTATGCTTTTGTTTATTTAAGGGTAAAGATTTATAGATCTATTTTATGTTGGTTTACTTTTGCAGGTTTTTCACATTGGATGCACAGGGAAAAAGGATTACAATCAGTGGGTATTGTATTTAGACTTACACATGGGTAAGTCCATGCAGAAATCGTATGTGAAAGTACTAATTTCATGATTCCTCTCGTAAAGGACACTGTATAAATAAATTTTACTAAACACCTTATTACTAACTACAGAGTATATCACACCATTAATGATCTGATTTCATTTTCAGTTGGCAACTGAATATGTATAGGTATCGCTCGAGAACTCAATTCTTGTAGTGGGATAATTGGATCCTGGATTATTTTTAATATCAAAATACGTTTTATCATTTTATTTTACAAAATTACATGTTTCTAATTGTCGAATTGCACAACTGACGTATTTCTTCGTGCGAAGCACGTGCCTCAATACTACGGAGTAGTATTTTACAAAACATCTTGAATCGGTTTACGATTTTGCAAAAAAAAAGTTGGATGCCGCGGCTCTTTTCTACTAGTCTAGTATCCCTACCTCCTAAAAACCATGAGGTTGCCTATTTAATTTTCACAAACAATTCAAGATTTCCAAACTCCCTTAAGAATAGTGACCTTAGCAATAGTACTCCATCTTGACCGTCAATCGAAGGCTCCCTTTGATCTTGGCCATCCGTTCCCTCAAAACAAGCTTCTCCACTCTTCTTTCAAACTGATATTCACCTTCTGCTTCCCGTTTCCCTGCTCACCTTCTTCCTCAGTGATGCTGCTGACCTGCCTCTTCCACTCTCCTTCTGCTCCTCCTTCTGTTTTCGCACCGGGGATCACCCCGCCTGCCAATTCGGCGGTTCTGGGGTGTGCTTACAACCCTCCACGGTTGGTGGCTTAGATCTGGTCCGTTTTCGAAATTTTACCATGTCGATGATGATGCTGATGATGATGGCGATGACAACAATGATTATGATTACGATAGTGATGGAATCGCTCTCAGGTTTATGCCATTTTGTTTTGATTTTGATGTTCTATTTAAGAATTACTTTTGATGATTTTTATATTTGTTTTGTAGTTTTAAATTCATAAATCCATCATCAAATTTCGATGCAGAGACTTTAGTGTTTGTGTTTGTAATTAGCATTCCTTTGATTGATATTATTGATAGAATGGCTGCAAAATTAGGACAGCAATCAAAGTAAGGCTATTTGGTTCATTATTTCCGGTCAAAAGTTTGGTGCTTTGGTAGATCGTGAAACCAACTGATTATTAGTGTCGTTTTCAAGTGTGACTTAAGGTTCCAGTTGTTTATTTGTTGAATATTAGGCTGATAAGATTGATGGTTTTACACAAGGTTCAGTCCATCTTATAACTGGCTACTTGTGAGTTGTGATCGCAGGCTGATTGTGTTTTGGCTGATCGGGTTTTGGGGATCTATCAGAAATGGCTCGTCTTTTCGTCAGTCTTTGGTGTGGTGGCCTGCAGCAGCGAGCTGTAGCTATTGTGTGCCTATGGGCTCGACTTTTGGTCAGGCTTTGTTGTGGTGGCCTGCAGCTGCCAGGGATCGCTGCAGTGTGCCTATGGCCCTTAATTTCAATCGCAGGAAACTGCTCACTATTGTCGTGTTTCAGGTCTGCTATTTGTCTTCTCCGTGGCCTTTATTCGTAGGTCTGCTTCGCTTTGTCCTCTTCCTTATTCTTTTGCTATGCAGGTGGGGCTGTCGTTTTTAAATCCTGTTCAGTGGGGCCGCGCGCCTTGTTTCGTCTGGGGATGGGTGCCTTTCAAAAGTGGTTTGGTTTTGTCCAGCTTTTCTGGTGGGTGCCTTTCAAAAGTTGTTCGGTTTAGTCCGGCCTTTCTGGAGGGTGCCTGCAGCTGACCAGCATCGGTGTAGTTCCAATATGGGATCGGCTTCTAATTGCACACATTTGATTGTAAGGTCCGTTTTAATTGCGCCCCAACAAGGTCCCTTTTAATTACGCTCCAGGAGCACATGCCATGCTAAGTTACTTGGTAATAGATGTTATGAATGTTGTTTGGCTGATTACAATTCAATTAGTGTTGTTTTTACGAGAGTTTTAACGCTAACTCGTCTTGGTTTACGCTATAGCGGGTTTTTCATTTATTAGAACTACACAACTTCACTCATCGAGGAGTTGTATTGTGTTTTTCCGGGTCATTCGGGTTTTTATTTGTGTCTTTTACCTTGGACTTTTCCTTTTACCTTGGCCTTCTTCTTTGGCGGGGTAGGCCAAGTTAGCATTCTAGCGGGCGCTTCACAGGCTTAATAGTGCTCGCATAATAGTTTCGTTCAACCAGGAATTCGATCTGTTCTTGCTGTTCTAATCTTTTGAGCTCTGTCAATGCCAAAAGGTTAGGTGGTTGCGTGGGATCTTTTGTTGGTTAGTTCTATCTTTAGTGATTATTGCCTTACATGGGACTTTTGTGCTGCAGTGATTCAGAGGGCGTTGGGGTGGAGTGGGACCCTTGCCGGTTTTGTGTTTGTCTATGTGCTTCCTTTGTGGTTGGTGCTATAACATTCGCGCACGGCCCGTTTTAGGTGGTTTTCCCCATGCTTGCGGTCTCATAACCTTAAAGTTGTTTAATTTTTTCTCTTGGTAGAATAGTCATGGCAAAGGACTTGGAAAAGAAGCGGTTTTAATGATGATGACATTTGTTGTTGAGAAGCTTGGAATCCATATGTTTCGTGTTAAAATTGGAGAATCAAATCAATCATCACTCTATCTGTTCCGTAAACTGGTACACTGCTTCTCTTCTTTCACCTACATTTCTCACATTTGCCCGTATTTGTCCGGGTCTTTCTGGAATATAGATCTGTTCTGTTTGTGTATTTACAATGCTGTACATGGCTAATTATCTTGTGGGATTTCAGGGTTTTGAGGATACCACATTCAGTGAAGTTTTCAAGGAGGTGAGTTTTAGGCAATCTAAATTATTTCGAATTTGACAATCGTAATCCAACGCATAGGGGTAAGGTTGTATACTTGAGTTGTTTAGCACCTCCACCCTGTCATATGTGGGAGCCACTCATTTGAATTCTGATATATAAGCACAATAGTTAACTTACTTTGCACTCCCTTGATACAATCAGACGATGAAACTCACCCCCATATTCCCGTAACTATAGCAATCTTAGATGTCTGACATGGTTATCTCACCATCCCAAGTCAATGCAAGTTTGAATTTGGCTATTTATTTGGATGGGTACTTCCGTATTTGTCTTTACTAAATCTTGTTTTGCCGGGTTTCTACTGATGTTGTCTTCGTTAATGCACTGGAGTGGACATTGGAGTAGCCCGTAACAAACTCAAAGCGAGATGAGCTTCAGCTTAACATGACAGGCATGGTCACTCATTCCTAATCTGACCCTCTTGTTCGTTTCTTTTTTTTTTCGCCCTCTTGTTATCAGTAGGCTAATTTTACTCCTGAGACCGTTAAATTTTTAACACAAATTGAAGAAACTTGTGAAACTATGATTGCGGTGATTGGCCCAACCAGTTGTATAGCTCAAATATTTGTGTGGAGTGACCTTCGTGAAAGTCGGCAAAGGTTTTAAATTTTAAAAAACTCTGTAATCACTGCCTGAAAAGTTGCTGTTATGTTGCGACTTCTATCGCCCTTCTCTAGCCTTGTTCTAATTCTGTGCTACTGCTTGATTTGGTGAAATCAAGGTTTTTTTGTGGCTACTCTCTACAAAATTCACGTAGATTATATGTGTGTACAAGATTTTTATTGCAGTTGGATGGTACAGTGATCTGTCTGCTGGCATGGTCTCGCAAAAAAAATTGATCAGATTATCTTAATAGTAATTGGTGTTGGAGGCTGGGATTAGTAGTTGTATACTCTGTAGTATATTAATAAGGAGGCTTGAATGGTGGTGATAAAGAGATGGAAGATGAAGATTCCGATCTCAAAGCTAAGGTTAGTGTAGGCTCGAAGTAAGCCTATCTTTTTCGCAAAGGAGTTGCTGGTCATTTGTATTTCGCTTCAAGCACCAACCAGTCCCCTCTGACTGACTCTTGCAATTAGTGTCGGACTTAAGGCAAGGTTCATTTATGCTTGTCTTAACAATGCATTCCAAATTTTTAACCACGTGCTTATTTTATACTTCGTGTTTGTTTTGACGAGACACAAAAAGGCAAAAGTTGATAATTCGGGGATAATTATCGTTTTACCATATTGGTTTATTTACATATATTTCTACAGGTGAAATTTGGGCCTGTTCTCCGGGAAGTAGTGGCTGAGAAGGTAGCGATAAAATTTGATGAATAGAGTGATATATCCGCAAAATGAAAGGAGCGACTTAGGTATGTGTCATCTTGCTCACAATAACATAACCGGTTATTACACTTGCATTATCTAAGTGGTACGGTCATAATCTAAGTGAATGTCTTTTGTTTTTGTTTAGGTGTTTTTGATATGTGCAGATATTACTACCATCATACTTATATTAGGATACATTTCATGAGATTTTGTTCAAGTAATTTCATGTGCGTGTACTCATATATTGTGCTCCTTTGGTTTCTCAATTTTTTCTTTAGGGAGTATAACATCTGTTATATATACCAATACAGTGGTTTTTTCTTGGTTGGGTTATCAACATTCTATGATGGAGACTTCATTTACTAGAGTAATTGTCTTTCATAATGGATAGGTAATTGATAATATAATTAGCTGATTGTATGTTTAGAATGACAAAGCAACTATTCAGTGGATCTGAGAACGTATAGCCTTAGTTTTCGTGTTTGAACCAAACGTTATAAGGTCAGCGGTATTGATTTAACCGATCTTTTTTTTCACATGGCAAGACAATGATTTAACTATCAAATTAAAGTTCTTTCGGAATTTGAAGCCTCTTAGTTTGTTGTGAGAACACTGGTTATGTAATTCGACTTATCGTGTTTTGATGTTGTTTCAGATTAAAGAGTTGCAACACAATATGAAAATTGGCAGTGAGAGTGATGAAGTAAAACATGATACGGAGTATTTAGCATCTTCTGGGCATAGTTTTGACCTAATTTTCGCAATTGATTGTCGGAAACCCTGGAAGATGGTCGTATTGTTGAGTGATGAAGATGGTCATATCTTCAATTAAAGGATACTCCAGACTTTTGCCAATATATTCTTAGTCACTCGATTTTTGATTTGGGTTTTTTACAAAAACAATGAAAAATCTGGAATCACCAGCCTTGTCTCTGCCAATTGGGGTGATTATCTTGATCGTATGGTTCGTTTGTTGAGGTTAGTTGATTGATTGGTTGTTATAGATCTTCTCCAATTTCCGATCATTGTTTCAATGCATAATTTCGTTTCATTCATGTCTCATTTGTGATTTTTTTCCCCAATTGGTTTCGTAGGTGTTCTCTGTTTACAGACCTTCCTTTTTAATTGTTTGCTAGCTTAAATTTGATTTATTTACGGGTCCATTGTTTAAGTGGTAAGCTTTATCTGGTGTTTCAATTTTGGGGTGTCTCTTTGATTGTTGATTAAACTTGTAGTGAAATTGGGAGGCCGAGAGTATGGAATGGTAACCTTCATCTGAATCGAGATATACATCTCCAAGTGTATCATCATCAGACGTTCAGCAGGAGGGCTAAGCCGGCGGTATGATCAATTTCGTACTTTGATTTATATTCGATGAATAAATAAAGCAAAACGACTCATTAAACTGACTGTCCGATGCAATTCTTGATGCTATTTTACAAGTTTTGAGTGATAATTATGTTCAAAATGGCTGATGCAGATAACTGTGGTTTGCAGGTTCCAATAGGAGGATGTTATAGGCTCATTGATGTTCCTATGAGCAAGTGTATCAATAGTGGAATAAGAAAGATGTTCATTCTTACTCAGTTCAATTCGTTTTCACTTAATCGTCATCTTGCTCGAACTTAAAATTTTGGAGATGGTGTGAATCTTGGTGACGGGTTTGTGGAGGTAATGCACTTGGAGACTTTTTCCTGTAATAATGCATGTCTACCTTTCTTTAGGTGTGGAGTTTGTGTCATGGGTGGGTGGACTGTGGAGCCCCTTTGTGCATGTTGCAAATCTAACAAGTTGCAATTAATTGATTGATTCTGTTTAGTTTTATTCTCTGTAGCATAATTAAGTAGACTGGCCAATTATAGTTAATTTTCCAGTAGCCAGTGCAAAGAAATTGATCAACAACAGTCTCGATCATTGTGAATTGCTATGTCTTAAAATAACGCGGAGTAGGCTACAAGTTAATCTAGGTTAAACATAGGACTCGGTTTTGATTCTCAGGGAAAGCAGTAGTGACAAAATTCAGGGGGGGGGAGGGGACTTTTCTGCCCTTGTGATCCTACACAACTCGAACCCAGACCAAACTGAATGGTGCAAATCCCTTAGAAAATTAACACACTCTAAATTTATGCATTGATCAAACGGTAATAAATGATTTTGAGTGATTTTACATAGGTTTTGGCTGCAACTCAAACTCCTGGAGAGGCGGGAAAGAGGTGGTTCCAGGGTACTGCTGATGCAGTGAGACAGTTTTTCTGGGTATTTGAGGTAACATGCTCAGTGCTCTTTAAAATTCTGTTTTTCCAAAGAAGCTTGATAAAGTTGCGCAGCTTGAGCTTAAGGGTTGATCACTAAGAAACATCCTATTTTTTTAATGATTTCTGTAGGACTCAAAGTACAAGGATGTGGAGCATATAATTATTTTATCCGGTGATCATCTTTACCAAATGGATTACATGGACTTTGTGCAGGTACTGCTCACTTTCAGTATGATGAAAAAGCATATTTGCCAAGTTTTTTATGATTCATTCTAACTTATATGTCGTCCTCTGTAACAGAAACACATTGACAGCAATGCTGATATTACAGTTTCATGTGTTCCCATGGATGACAGGTAAACATTCTTGTTTTCATGTGTCGATGGACAATGTAGCTTCTTTTATGCCATTTTCAAATTTTGATCTTCAACATGGGTCAAGGACTCAAGGTTAATTACTCGTGTATGTTGAGACCGAGGAGTTCGCAATTGAATCCACTAATAGGCTTGATAATAGTATTAGTGGCATAAAGGATGTCAAGGATCTTGTATTTATTTTCGGTGTGAAGATTCAAACCCATGCCATGACTCCCATTATACTACCGTGAAGTGATTTCATCAGCTGACCTAACTGACATTTTGTAGGATTTCAAAAACATTTAGAATTCTGAACAACTCCTTTATTGGAGTATTGGACAGGTGATTGCAGGGGAGTTAGATACTTGACATATGTGCAATAGTTTGTATCGATGTGAAATTTGCTTTCATTTGCAGCCGTGCATCAGATTATGGGTTGATGAAGATTGACCGGACTGGACGCATTGTCCACTTCGCAGAGAAGCCCAAGGGGTCTGATCTGCATGCTATGGTACTCTAATTACCATCATTTTCTAGCAGACCCATGTGTTATGAATTCCTTGTTTTACATTTACTGATCCCTCAGTTATCTTTAAATTAAACTTATCCGTATATTGGATTAGTAGCTGATGATGGTTTTTGTTTTTACATCTTTTCACCATAATTTATACTGGATTATAGGCCGGTGATGCTTTAATTTTTACATCTTTTCATTTTCGAGAAATGAGTCGGGGAAATTGATTGTTGGGTGATTACATTTGACCATAAAATAGTCACCAAATCCCGTCTTTTTTGTATACATGTTTTAAGTGTGTCACTTTCCTCTACTCTAAAATTGAATGCCATGTTATACTGTTACATCAAGACTGGTCTTTCTCATGCGATTGGCTATACATTAGTGCGATTATTTAATGGCCGGCTTCTCTTGACACGTATAATTAAGAAAATAGCAAGACGTAACAATTGAGACCGAAAAATATTACAATTCATTTCAAATTTCCTCCAAGCTTCAAGCTCATATAAGCTGGTTTCTCTTATGGTTTATGGGTTTTCTACTCTTGTGAGTTGTGACACAATTTTCTTTGCTATTGAATATTTGATTGCACGGGATTGGCGATGACTACGATTTGTATTGTTCTTTAAATTTTCACGTAAGATTGATGTATATTACTGTCTTACTTCACAGGATACCGCCGAATTAGAAATTGAATGCTCGGTTCAATATCGTGTAGTCACACAGAATGCTGACAATGAATATTATGAACTGATAAATCCTGGAGAACAGATTCAGCAGGAATATGTTTTTGATGGTATCCCTCATGATCCCAACTTTTTGTATTGTAGTATGTTTTTTTTTTTGCTTCTTTACTGTACTAAATTCTATACAGAGCTACTTGAAAGAAAATATGAGGTTGCTAAATCACCATCAGAGGAGCTCTGAAAGGTAATTACTTTTGGTCCTCCATAGCAGCACATTTATCTGATTGTTTCCGTTTTCAATGAATCCGAAAACGTGCATTTTTAATTCAAAACTAATTTGGTTCTCAACGTAATTTTCATTATCAATAATTTTAAAGTCCAAAACTGCCTCTGTGTTGTTAATTCAGTCAGATAGTTAGGACTCCTTAACCCGTAAAAAATTCCTTTAACCCGGCATTAACCAGTAAAAAATTCCTTTAACCGACATTTCGGGGAGCTCTTATGGCATTAGCGTGAGATTGTTGTTGTAGTACTTTTCTAAGTCATAGTTTTTGCAATGATCAGTTACTTGTTTTATAGGATTTGAGTTAACGGTCTTCTTTACTGTGGTCAAAACTATAGTCAGAGCGAAACTTTATTACAAGTCTTTGATGAACTTTGTGCAGGAAGACATGAATTTTCTGTGAAATGTGATACAGCTTATGGGAGAGTATGGGTACATCTGAGATCAGAGGATGTTCTGATAATTTGCATTGTGTGTAAAGTGACAAATGAGGACAATAGACAAGATGATTATCAGATCATGGGTGAAGCGCCCTTGCCCATCGTGATCACAGATGGAACAATTGCTCAATTGCTCAGCAGATTGCACACGAGGATAACAGACAAGATGATGAGACTATCGTGGATGAAGAACCTTCCCTCGGGCCCTGAAGAAGTCTCAATTGCTCGCCATATTACCCACGAGGACAATAGACAAGATGATAAGACTGTCGTGGATGATTAACCTTTGCCCTCGAGGGCCTGGACAAGGCTTAATGGTTCGGCATATTGCCCATGAGGACAATGAACAAGATGATGAGACTATTGGGGATGAACAACATGAAGGCTCGATTGCTAGGCATATTGCTCATGAGCGAAAAATAGAATAAGACGTGACTGTCATAGATGAACCATCGTCAGCCTCTATCAATGAACAAGGAACAATTCCTTTCTAAAATAATGTCAGTTTCCTTCATTTGAGTCCGATTAATCTCAGGCTGATTAATCTTCGGTTGGTTAATCATAGTACTTGTTACTTAATTGGCAATTGTTAATTTGTTATGTATCCTGTATTATATAAGTATTAATCATGTTCTTGAGGATTAGATACAATAGCTCAGGTTGGCCGAGTATAAGTTCACCTCTAGCGCCACTTTACAATTTTTTAGGTTGGGTGAGGGTTATCGCTGTAAGGGAATGCTCTAAGTTATGCCAATTCAGTGGTAAAGTGTCATCTATATACGTTTATGATAATGGATTGATGGAAATAGGAATTGAATA